>PVJH01000574.1:0-290806 GCA_004026705.1 Nesogale talazaci
TAGCCAAGACCCCGAGGACGGCTCCAAACCAGACTCGCCATCCGGGTGATGCCTACACAGAGCGGCGCTTGAGGACAGGGTACAACGGCCCCCTGTGAGTTTTGCAGCAGGAGAAAGCCTCAACTTTCTCCCACAGAGGGCTTGTTCATTTTTAACTTCTGACCTTGCCGACGGTTCCAGCCCTGAGCTGAGATTCAAACTAAGAATAAAGTACTTATGCACATGGCCAATGGGTTATGAATTTAGAATTTTTAGAATCCAGCTTAACCCAATGCTGCCCTCATACCACTGAAAAGGGGGGCCCGGAAAGAGCATGTAAAACCACATGACTCCATAGGCTACCCAAACTAGAAACTTTGCCCCAAGAAACACATATGATTCTGGACTGAGATAACAGCCCTACAGTAACTGTTTTATTTTGTAAGATCATAGAGACTCTGCTGCCCAAGCCATCTTGACCCTGTAGGTCACTATTATTTAATAAATGCCTTAACACAACTTTTACTTTCTAGTCTTTTTATTCAAACCTTTGAGAGCATGACAATTTTGCAACTCTACAAATTTCAACTCTACGTTAAATTTTAACTCATCTCTCTCCTTTCCCTAAATTCCTTCCTTAACACTCAAACTCTAAAACTATTTAGAAGAGGTAAATCAATATGAAATCTCTCTTAAAAACAGAGGAGTACTTAGATTTTCATCAAAAAACAATCTTGAAACACCACATTAGTTTATTTACATGCAGACTTAATTGTTTTTAAGAATAATACTGCGATCTACTTTTCTGCACATGTTCTCTGATCTAAAATTTTTGAAAGCCAAACTCACACGGTTACATCTGCAATGTTGAAGTAGGCCAAACCACAGCAGTCAGAAGACCAAAAAGGAACAACATGCCCAGTATAGTTGAAGCTGAAAGAACTCAAGAAAAATATTCACGCTTCAAGATGCACTGTTGAAAGATTTATGGGGGAAAATATTGAATGGTACAGGAAGCATCAAAAAAGATGGAAAGAATGCACAGAGTCACCCTACCAAAAATAACTCACCAATGCCCAGCTTTTTCAGGAGGAGGCACATGAGCAAGCACCCAGGTTCCTGAAGGAAGAAGTCCAACTTGCACAGGAGCATTAGCCACCAGCAAGGCTCTGGGGATTGATGGAATACCAGCTGAACTATCCCAAGGCTGATGAATCACTCGAAACACAGACTGATCTCTGCCAGGATATTTGGAAGACAGCTATGACCAACTGACCCATTCCAAATAAATGTGACCCAATAGGACGCTCAAATTATAAAACACAATCATTAAGATTGCACACAAGTAAAATGCTGCTAAAGATTTAATAAATCATGGTGGGTAGAGTTTGATGTTTGCTTAGATCTCGGAATGTGCAGTCTAAAAAGAGAAAGTGCCAATTCAAAAACTGCAGATTAAACTATAGGGAAAATAAACACAAAAAGCAATTGTTTAGATTTCATCCAGGCCAATCTAAGTAGATTCACTGAAACCTCTACAGTTAAAGTGAGTCTGCTTCCCTCGCTTGATGACTTTGCAGAGTGATCACAAAAAACTGCTCTCAGGAACTCTAAGTTTTTTAGAGAGAAGTAGTCTGTGGATAGAAGTTACCCTAGTAACTGCTCCTAAGAATCGATGCCTTGCATATATGTCAAATTTTATCTTCATATTAGAATTTAAAATATTTGAAAAACAGTGACGTCTGATGATTTGGAGCATGGTAAATCAAAAGATTTGGTACTAAATGCTTAGTATTTCACCACACATATGTAACTTTTATTTGTAACTTTAAAATTTTAATCATAATGTTTTCTGTGCCACCTTTCACTGATAATTCATTAGGATTAATGACATCTAATAAAACTTGTTAAGCAAACTTAGAAAATACCACCATATAAAATAAAACCACTCTCTTAACTGTCAGTGCAGATTATATCCTCATGAAAGATTCGTGTAAACTACTGATGAATTCATGCCTGGACTTACGGGTCTAGCTGTAAATTAATTTTTAAAAATCTAAGCTGCGTTGGTGTGGTGGGTTATACTTTGGGCTGCTGGCAGCAGTTTGAAATGTCCACCCTGAGAAAGAGGGGGCTCTCTGTTCCTGTCAAGGGTCAGCAGTCTTAGAAACCAGTGGCGAGCATTCTACCCCATACTATAGAGTTCTGATGAGTTAGAATCAACTTCATGGTGATGAGTTTGGCTTTGGGTTTGGGAAACAGTGTTCTTAATGAGATCATCGTTTAGGAATTATTTCGTTTGTAGATGATTTCTACTATCTGAAAGGAAAAGATATATTTCCTGTTCTCTGATTTATAACAAAGAAAATTAGGACTTTGGTGCATAATTTTCCCTAATCAGTGCTGTGAAAATTCATACTTTTAAATTATTTAATATAACAACAAAGAGTTCTAATGATAGGGTCGTTTATGCACAGTGCTGCTAGCTGAAAGACAAGCCATTCAGACTCACTCGTTGCTTCGTGGGAGAAAGAGGAGCCTGTCCACTTGCATAAGGATTTACAGACTTAAAACCAAAAGGGACAGTTCTCCTCTGTCCAATAGGCTTGTGGTGAGTCAGAACCCACTCAATGGCAGTGGATTTAAAATTGCAGGACAGTATTGCTCTTGGACGTTATTAGGTTGCACTGGAAGCTGGTTTATTTTAGAGCAAATATTGCTTGGGGAAAAAAAGAAATGCATGGTCCATACCACTATTGTTGATAAGAGTCCATGGGGAGAAGATATTATTGAGCACTGGCACAGAGTTTGAGGTCTAAACCCACCCAGGACACCTCTCAGCACAGATTTCAATGTGCTGCTGTGTGGTCAGAGCCTCGTAAACTCTATGGAACAGTTTCTACTCTGTACACATAGGGTCTCCAGAAATCAACATTCTCATAACAACTGAAACCCAAACTGACTCTTGTTTGAAGTTAGCCTGATTTATACCCTGTTTGACTTGTTCCTTGCTCCAGCCTCTGTGGAATTTTTTTTATAACTTTCTATAGTCCTAGAAAGCCACAGGCACAATTCTACTCTGTCTTATGGGATCCCTATGAATTAGAATTGATTCAATGGCAGTGAGTTTTGATGTATGAGGGGGTACTCAAATCAAAACCAGAATTATTTTTCAAAGCTATGAATTTAACTTTTTTAACAACAAAAAAAAAAGAAACCTTATCACCTTCAAAGTACTCTCCATGACTTTTTGTACAATTGTCAAATCTGCGATTTCATTCTTGGGAACATTCTTCAAATTCATCTGTTTAGATGACTGGCAGCGCCTCCCTCATTTTTTTCTTCACTTCTTCTATGTTGTCAAATCATTGTCCTTTCATGTCCCTCTTCATTCACGGAAAGGTGAGAGTGATGCCATGTAAGAAGGACAAGACAAGAGGGGCATGCTGTTTTTTGCCAAAAACTGGCGCACTGAGATGGCTGCATGAGCAGGTGTATTGTCGGGGTGGCAAAACCAGGCTTTTTTATCACCCATATGTGTGCTATCTTTTCAGAACTTCTAACTAGAAAGTTTGATTATGTCGGACTTGGTGGAATGAACTCCAAATGCAATACGAATAAATATTTCCATCCGTTTGGGAAGTTGACAGATGTACAGAAAGAGGTCTGTTATAATCAGCACTTCACCTTTTTGGAAATGAGAAAACCATTTGAGAAAAGACACACACTTGAATCTTTCCCATAGCACTATCCTTGTAAACTGTGTTCAACATAACAGCAGTGTCTGTGGCATTTTTCTTGAGAAAGAAGCTGTGAGAGGTAGATTTGTTATGCCAACATGGCCAAAGAAGATAGGTAGGTTTGTTGTGACAACATAGCCAATGAACACACGCGCACACACAAGATCAATTGAAGGGCAGAGATATAAATGGCTCAGCCAGCCCTGCCCTGGCTCTCCTGTTCTTGGGTCTTTATCCTGTGCTTCTATCTCCAAGCACACTCCCTGTGGGACACCTAATTTTTGGACTGTGCTGTTGTGAATCAAGTTTCCTTCAAGCCCTGCTTCGCCACAATCCTGGAATGTACATCTCTTGAGCTGGGGGCTGTTGGACTCTGTCATCCGGCTGACTGTTGGTGACCTGCTTTGCCATTTGCTGTTTGTGGCTGGATAGCCTGATTTGCTCTACAGAGGACTACTCGGCGACCCTCAAGACTCAAAGGACTGCCCGTCTTCTAGCTGTCTCATGCAAGTGAGTTGCACCAAGCCATTTGTGCTTCTTTATAGATTAGTTCACTGTTTATTTCTTATGTTAGATATCCTTCTATCTATATAAATATATAGGGCGAATTACTAGTGTCCTGGTCTTGTTTCTCTAGAAAACCACGTCTAACACAGAAACAAAATTTCACAGCCACACACTATTCTCTCAAATTGGTCATCACAAAAAACAGGTTCTACGAAAACTGCTTTTTTGAAAAAACTCACTGTGACCAGAGAGAAACTTCCCCAGTGACACCACTGGTTGTACTAATTCAGAGCAAGTTGCTTGATGCTCCCCTAATGGGAAAAAGTCATACTATGAAAGCCCCTCCCAGCAGAGCTTTGTTCTAATTTTTGAGGGGTACCACCCTGTGTTAGTCCGGGTAGACTAGAGGAACAAATTTCATAAACACGCATATGGATATAAGGGTATGGTTTATATATAAGAGAAATAGGACATTAAGAAAGCATCCCAATCCAGTCCAGTACAAAGTCATAAGTCTGATATTAGCCCATGTGTCCAATACCAGTCTATAACATCTCCTTTCAACTCATGAAATCACAGGCCAGTGGGTGCAGAATCCCAGCACTGGCTGGGGTCCACTCATGGATCCTTGCTTCCAGGGCTCAGGGTCCATCAATAGCATCCAGTGGTGCCAGAAACAACTCATCTCTGGCAGGGGTCCCCACATGGCCTCTCCAGCTTCAGAGGTCTGGCTCCATCAGGGCAAAGCTGTGTGGCTTCTCCTCTGGCTCCTCAGACGCTACCATCTTCTCTTGTGCATGATTCATCGTCTCTGAGACTAACTCCCAACAACTGAGGAGATAGGTTCTCATGTCCATGAGGGAAATATTGTGAGATTTCCCAGAAGTCTCAGGAGAAAGCCAAGCCCACACGGAGGCCTCATTGACTACTCAATGGCTATCTCCAGATTAACAGGTTAGACTCCACCCCTACATTCCAATCAGAAAATTAACATAAGCCGCCACACCCCATCATATTGTTCAAACACAGATACTAAAGTTTGTGATGGTCTAGGTGATTTGGCATGGCTGGACTTCTGGACATCTCTACTGGAGTGTCAATAAGATATTGACGATTTCTCGTGTACACAAATGTTACTCTTGTTGTTTTTCTGTGTGAGTGTTTACATCTTGTTATTATCTAATGCCTTGAGTGATGGAAAGTACCTGGAAAAGTACTTCATTCTCCAAAAAGGATTTCATAGTCTGTTGTAAAAATGTAACAATATTGGGATTACAAGGACTCCAGAAAGACTACTGGAGTTGGAGTTGCTGTTAGTCTTCTAATTGGTGTCAACTTCTAGTAAACTTCTATTTGTACTTCCAACTTGGATTTAGTGAATTGCTTCCACTGCTTCGGGGGTAAACCTCTATTAGAGGTAACAATCTTTCTCCTACTAATTTTGGTTTAGTTTTCTCTTCTATTTCTAAGTGCTTAGGGTAGAACCTTTATTTGAGGTAACATATCTATCAATGGCTATTGAGTCGATTTCAACTCAGGGAATCCTATACAATAAAGTAGAACTAATTTCTAGAGTTTCAGATATTTTTAAGGTGAAAAATACATAGGAAGGAATCCATTACTGAAAGAAAATCCTTTTAACATGTGATATTAGAAATAGCTTTCAAGTTCATTGAATCATTTGAGCTTTTAATTCAGCTCTGTGTGAGAGGGAGGAGGAGTCTTTGTGGTGTAGTGGTTACAAGTTGGGATAAGAGCCACATGGTCAGCAATTCAAACCCACTAGCAGCTCCTTGGGAGCAAGCCTGGGCTTTCTTCTCCGAAATTTACCTGCAGGGGCTCACCAGGAGACAGCATTGACTGGAAGACAATGAGTTTGGGATGTGACAGGGATGTTCCGTTGGAGTTTATTAGATCATATAGTAAGTTTGTGGTTTCAGGTTAGGTGGTCTGCAAGTTATCTGTAAATCTGGACTAAGAATGTCTTTGATGAATTTGTGGAAATTTTTCTTTGAACAAATTATTTCATTAGAAAACTATACGCAAGATGATCTAAATCAGTAGTTGGCAACGACTTTTTTTCAAGTGGGTCATTTTTCTATAGTTTTTCCCAAAACTGTTTGCTGGTGGTTCATATCACTTCTATTTTAGATTACGCATTATCTTAGAATATAGAAAATAAAAACATTATACAGATGGGATACTCCAATATACCTTAAGTATAGAATTACAAATTTTTTATCAACTGTAAATATATATTTACAACTTGAAAGAAATCATAAAAGGTTGTCAGAAAAGCAAACACCATGTAAATAAAATGAACCCCTATTTAATTAAGAACATTTAATCATTTTAATGACTTTCTTGATGCTGTTTCATTATCCATGTAAGGTTTGAGATATTTGGGTGTGTGGCGGTTATGTGCTTATGTTAATTTCATGATTGAGATGTAGGGGTGGAGTCTAACCTGGGGATAACCATTAAGTAGCCAATGAGGCCTCAGTGTGGGCATGGCTTTCTCCTGAAACTTCTGGGAAATCTCATGCTATTTCCCTCGTGAAGATGAGAAGCTATCTTCCCCAGTTGTTGGAAGTTAGTCTCAGAGACAATGAATCACGGACAAGATGGCAGCATCTGAGAAGCTGAAGGAGCCAGAGGAGCAGCCACACGGCTTTGCCCTGATGGAGCCAGACATCTAAAGCGAGAGAGGCCACGTGGAGACCCCTGCCAAGTGATGCATTGTTTCTGCCACTACTAGATGCTGTTGATGAACCCTGAGCCCTGGAAGTGAGGAGCCATGGGGAGACCCCTGCCAGTGCTGGGATTCTGCCCCCACTGACCTGTGACTTCGTGACTCAGGAGGAGACATTACAGACTGGTATGGGGCATATAGGCTAATATCGGACTTATAACTTTGAACTGGACTGGGTTGGGAGTTTTTCTCAGTGTTCCATTCCTTTTGTATATAAACCATTCCCTTATATCCATATGTGTGTCCATGAAATGTGTTCCTCTAGTCTACCCGGACTAAAACAGGGTGAAAATTTATTGCTTTTAAAATTTTTCAAGATTCTGAATTTTCTTTAGTTAACCTGTTCTGTGATGAATTGAGAATGAATTCCATTTGAGAAAATATCTGTTCACATGAGAAGCTGGACCCAAAAGCTGAGAGTAAAGTGACACCAACTTTCTGTATCAAAGAAAACTTGGAAGCAAGTGATGCCCTACATGTAGCTGTCATGCTTCAGTGATTTTCATCAGAGGCTTCAAGTTGTCTTCTTAAAGCCTTAAATTTGTCTGTCCGTGTTGCTGAATTTTTGAAGTCAATTCGCACCATATCCAGATTTTCAGTTTCAAAAGAATTGGAATATTGCAGGTCCAACACATTGTTTACATTTCATCAGGCTTTATTGTAAAACTGAATATGGAACCACAGGTTTTAAAGTTCTGAAATCAGTTTTCAAATTCAGATTGAATGGCATCTATGTAAATTTTACACACATCTATTTCTGAATTTGTAATTTATGAGGATTTTTTTAACTTTTTTTTTTTTTTTTTAGGCATAAGTGCCCTCTGGTGGGAGAGGGGAGACCCAGCCTTGCTCCTGGAGAGCTGCTGCTGGATTTGAACCGCCAAGACAATGGACTGCAGTCCCGCACTCAACCACTACACCACCCGGGCTCAGTCCTAATTTATGAGGTTTTTACTAAAGGAAAATATTTAAATGTTCGTGTCACTAAGTCACCCTGGAATAGAATTATTTGACAATAGAAACTTTTCCATTCTTCATAAAGTTTGAGAATTATCTGCTCCTTTCCTTGTATGTGCAAATTTAAATCATTGAAATTATTAGTAAAATTTGCTAAGAATTTTAATTTAAAAAGCCAATTTTATCTTTGAGCTGAGGAAAACTTTCACCGATTTCACTCATAAATATTTCCATTCCATCAATGCATTCCACAAAGTGATTTAGAAACTTTTCTCTGCTCAATTAGCAAACTTCAGTATGCATTAATAAATCACTATACTCACATTCTATTTATTCTAAAAATGCCTTAAATTCTCTGTGATTCAAGGCAAAGTGAGCTATAATTGTGTTAGTAATTTTAATCACTATGCTCATCACTTCATTTAACTGTTTCAGCGAGGCTTCTGCACATAAATTTTCTTCATGAATTCTACAGCGAAATGAAAATAGTGGTCTTCCAAGTTCCTTCTGCAATAGGTTTACAAAGCCAGCATGTTTTCCTAACATTGCTGGAGCCCCATCAGTTGTGACACAAAATTTTTTTTTACTTCATATACAAAACATTTCCATGTTCGAATCTAATGAATTCTTGAACTTTCTTCAAAATATACCTTCGGTAGTACCTAACATTGGTGAAAGTACACACAACTCTTCATGAATAACTGGAGAATCAATAGCTGCATAACGAGCAACTATTGAAAGTTTTGAAACGTTATGTATGCCAGTATCTTCATCCACAGACATGTCCAATAAGATCTACCCATAGTGCAAGTCAAACTACCCATATTGCTTTTCATTTGTTCAGCTCATCTTGAAGAAGACAGCCACTGACAGCCAGCCTGCTTCACCAAATTGAAAGCACCACCGTGCAGCAATCGCCCTCTACCACTGGTTATTGCCGTGAATTGAAAGCACTCAACTTTAATTCATTGGCAAGAATACCTACCAATTGTCGTAATTAAGAATTGTTTACTGGGTCACTAAAATTTTCCCAGTGGGTCACTAGGTGACCTGTGAATCATAGGTTGCCGTCCACTACTCTATAACAAGTCCACCTACAGGGATTTAGTATACTTTGTATTTTGGGTTAGTTAGACTCTATTTTAAATGACTCCTATATAATAGGTCTATGTGGTAGTTGAATTTCTCACTGTCCATGTATATTCAATACTGACAATGTATCTCCATGTTTTACTGATTCATATTATATTTGATGGTTTTTGTGAGTCCCCACATATTAATAGTAGTTTTATAAACTTCAAGTTACAATGTGATTGTGGCCAGAACTTAAGTTTTCAATAGTTTATTGATTATGAAGGAAAGATATACATTCTCTTTCTAGGTATATAAGGCAAAGGGTTTAACAGGAACTTGAAAAAAAACAGTCACTGGTAGTGTTTGAAGTGTTTTATTGACTCTTTAAGTATTCTCAATATCTTCGGCTTTTCAACAAGTCTATACCTGTAAAAGTTCAAATATCTGAACAAAAGGATAGGCTAGATTGATTTTCTTTCTTAGAACCAGTATGTGGGTTTGTCTTTTTTTATAAATCACTAATGTGTGCTATTTTACTTAGTATTTTCTTTTTATTACTAATTTTGGCTTAGTTTCCTTTTCCATTTCTAAGTATTTAGAACATTAGATAATTAATTTAACTTTTTCTCTCTTTATTTAGAAACAGAGCTTTGTTTTAGGCTTATTTGATAAATTTTACATAATATTCCCTTATATAATTTCTCTTTTGAAGTATCTATATAACTAATATTCCACCACCTTCTAAAGTTCATGCCTTCTTTGTAACCTCTCCCTCCAACTCCCACCCCTAGACCCTCCCAGGCAACTACTGAAACTGTTTCTGTAATTGTATATTAATTTGACATATTTATTTTTATTTAAATGCAACTAATCATTTATTTAAATGCAAAAACCCACTGTTTTATCACCTGTACCTTTCACTCAGGAAAGTCATTTCAAGATTCACCTGTTATTGAGTAGAATTATTTTTCACACGGATTTATTGCTGAATAATATTCTATGAATACAGAACAATTTGTTTATTCCTTTGCAAATTGAAATTTTGATTGTTTCCAGTTTCTAGTTATTACAAACAAATGTTCAATGAAACTTCATGTAGAAGTTTGGGTGTAAACATTTAATTTCAATTTGGAAAATATTAAAGTTAGAAATGGTTGTGTTGTATGGCAGATGGACACGTATTATGAAAACCTGACCAATTTTTTCCTAAATGGTTTGCCATTTTGCATTCCCACAGGAAGAGTTTGAAAGCTGCTCTTTCTCCAGTAACATTGTCGATGGTCAATATTTTTCATTAGTTTTCCAAATCAAACTCCTAGCCATTGAGTCAACCCCAACTCATAGAGGCCCTGGTGGCATAGGGTTATGAGTTGGGCTGCTGACTGCAAGGCCAGCAGTTCAAAACCACCAGCTGCTCTGTGAGAAAAAGACTGGCATTTCTCCTCCCATAAAAAGTCACACTCGGGGTTGAGCTCTTGTGGCGCAGTGGTTGAGTGTGGGACTGCGGTCCATGGGCTTGGCGGTTCAAATCCAGCAGCGGCTCTCCAGGAGCAAGGCTGGGTAGCTCCCACGATCACCAGAGGGCAGTGATGCACCCCAAAAAAAACAAAACAAACAAAAAGTTACAGTCTTTGTCGTAGTTACACAAATTTCATTTCAATTTGATAAATAAGAATGAGAGGTGGCATCTAGCCTGGATTTCTCATGAGGATTATGGGACTTCCTCTCTTCCTCTCTGTAAGACCTTCATATTTCTGATGAAAAGCCGCATGAAACCACTGGATCCACCATTGGTCTGTGATTTTTCCTGCATTCCTGCAGGAATGTGTCTAAATATGAATTTATCGACTATTATCGAACATATGGGCTAAAAACAGACTTGTGGACTTGATCTGATCTGGGATGATTTATTGATATACAATTTCTCTTTGACAAAAGCTTTTTGTTATACACACAAGTGCCACTGAATTTGTTTCTCTAGTCAACCCAGTCTGACACAGTCTCAGAAACTCACAGGAGTAGTGCCACCTTTTCCTACAGGGCACTATGAATTAATCAGTTTTAATTTAGCAGCAGCTGAAATTTCTGTTCAATACTCTTAGTTTACCTAGCTGTCACTTCCCATTGAGTCCCTTGGAGTCTGTCCATGGCTATAGATGAATACTCAGTGCTCAACTTCCTTTCTGGAGTTTTCTCCTCGATTTCCAGCTACTCTGATCTGAAAGCCACAAATTCTTGTCTCTATTATCACACAATAACACAACTATGGTTTTCTATTTGTAGTCTAACCACCAGATGCCACAGACTGACCTTTAAGCAAAATTGAGCAACTCTTACCCATGCTGAATTCTTACCATTTTCTGCGTGCTTTTGTTTCCTCTGCATCTTCCAATAAATAAAGAATCATGTATGGAAATACATTTTGGTTCACTGTGATATGCCTCTTCCCTTTTGCTCAGATATCCTCCTTCCAACTTTCTGAAATTGTTAAAATGTTTTACTTATGGTGACTTTATTTCTCTTTATTTACTACCGAAAACTAAACCCACTCGTCGCCTCAGAATTGATTCTGACTCACAGCAAGCCTGTAGGGCAGAGAGTGGATCTCCCTCATAGGATTTTCCAGGCTGGACATCGTGATTGGAGCAGACATCGTCATCTTTCTTCTACAGAGCACGTGGTAGATCTGAATCACTGTCCTGGTGGTGTCCTGAATCACGGCCCAATTTCCAAGTCACAGTGTTTTCAAGTCTCCGTTTATTTACTATGGGAGAAAGACAAGGCCTTCTACCCCTGTAGAGTGTCACAGTCTCAACATACACAGGGGCAGATCTGCCTTGCCCTGGAAGGTCACTGTGAGCTGGCATCAACTCGATGACAATGAGTCTGAGCTCATGTCCTACAGAATTGCTTATCTTGGTTTGACTTCACTGCTCCTCATCAGACTGAGAGGCCTACTTACTCGTAAGCTGTCTTTGAAAATTGCTAGCCCTGCTTGTCGTTTACTAGCTGGGCCAACTTCGAATTTCAGTGTAAATTTGTTTTAAATCTCTTTCAAAAAAATGTTCATGATGGTATGCCTAAAAGTCACTCTAATGATAAATGTACAAGATTTAAAGCTGAGGTATTTCTACTTAAAACTGTGTCAAGTAAGCAACAGGTATTCATCTTCATTTCAAAATTAGAATTTTTTTAACTCCCCCACCCCCAAAAAAATATTTCATGGGTTGTGAAACAGTGAAGGCAACATTGTCCTATGAATTTCTTAAAACTATAGTGCTCAAAACAATTTTCTTTTTTTGTTCAACCTTCTGATGGTGTGTGAGGAAATTGGAGGGAAGCTCTACTGTACATGGGTAGCTGACTGGAGCACGGTTTCACCTTTGGGAAGGAACTCTCATGGCAGCTAGATCCTGGAAATTACAATGTTTGATAAAGCCAAGTGTTCAGCTTGATTCAAATGAGAGCTATAGCCAAACTCATAGGAAAAGTATGGCATATAACTCTTGAACTGTATTCCAGAAGATGTAACCTGAATTTGATGTAACATGTAACATGATGAAGTCCATGTAACCTGATGTAACATGGACTAAGAATGTATAGTCTTTGGGACTCAAGAAATAAACAGTTTGCCTTTTGTGGAACTGGGGACAAGGTAAGTCAGGCGCCCATAACATGATCAACTGTTCAACTTCTCAGCAACTGGAAGTCCAGTCCTATCGCTCTACCTCTCCAGACACTGCAATTGATAAAGGCTTCCATCTCAGATGTAATTTATATAAGTTAAGAAATATTAATTTCAGGTCTTCCCACTTCTTTAATTTTCAGTGATTCTTTAGATAAATCCCCAAAAGTGGAAAATTGAGGGCAATTCTGTAATTTCAACTCAAATAAAAATCACAGTGAATGACTACAAGCCAGCATATACTGATCCATCCCTCATGACTTACAAACGCTCTGCTCTGGGCTGAAGGAGACAGCCATGTAAAAATAGTAACTAAGTACAAAATAATAGAATAAGTTCTGGGACAGAGGCAAATACATAGCAGGGTAACCACAGAGAACGGATGGGTTGGAAGCTATCACAGAGAAGGCATTATATAATAAGAGTGTGGAGGATGCATGGAAGTTTGCTCATACGCAAAGCCGGAGGACACACGAGACATCCAGAATGTTTCAGATGCCAGAAAGCCAGGGAAGAAGGGTAAGGGGCTGGATAGTGGGCTCTCAGAAGAGCAGTGGGCACCATATCAGGTCAAATTAGAATTATAAATTCATTCCTCAGGCCATTTTTAAGAAGGACTTTGCAGAGGCAGAGAGATTTTTTTTAGGAGTTGTAGTAACCTGGAAGAAATGTGTGAGCATCTGAACCAGGCTGCAAAGTCTCTCACTGCCATCAGCTTGATGCGGACTCTAACTAACAACCCTGCAAGACAGAATCAAACTGCCCCTTTGGGTTTCCAAGGCTCTCCAACTGTATGGGAGCAGGAAGCCTCATCCTTCTTGTCCAGCTCAGATGGTGGATTCTGCTGGTCGATTGCCATGTTGATTGTGTAGTCAGCAGTGCAGTACATTACCCACCAGCACACCTAGGCTCCTCGGATGCACAGCTGGTCCTCTGGCTATATCCTAGACAGAAGGGAGGGAGAACACTAGAGAGAGTAGAAAGCATGTAGGGAGAGAGGGAGGGAGAAACAAAGCCTTACAACCTCCCCCATTTCTTGTTAAACTCTTCCTAACAGACATGCTCACATCCTAGCCTCTGGAATGTGATCCTGAGAATTTACAAAAGTTTCCTTGCAGACCTTAATGCAAAACAAAAAAAAATCAGTCATCAAATTGATAATGTCTCAAAGAGACCAGCTATAGGAACTTTAAGAACGTAAACCTTTCCAGGAAAAGACAGATTCATCTTCCTTCTTCAGAGAAGCTGGCAGGATTTGAGCCACCAGTCTTGAAGGAAGCAGCACTATGCTTAGCCCACAGCACCACCAGGGTTCCCTTGCCAAGGCAGGAGCAACACCTCTGCACCATGCCTGCAGGGTTAAAGGAGAGGGAGGAGGAAGAGGAGAGGTAGGGAGAGCAGGGGAGGAAGAGAAGAGGAGAATGGGGGGTAAAGGGAGGGGAGGAGAGGAGAAGGAAGGAGAAGGGATGGAGGGGCTGGGAAAGGGAGAAAAGAAGAAAGAAGGGGAGAGGAGGAGGAGGAAGGGGAGAGGAGAAGGAAGCGTTCCTGCCAGTAACAAGCTAGATCTTCCAGGGCAAAGTCATTTCCATTTTGTATGACTCAACCATTAGTGAGAAGCTTAAAAAGTAACAACATCTGCAGAAATTTTATTGGCCAGACTGACTTATTCAAAATAGCAATTTGAACCCCCTTCCTTCCCCCAAGCATGTGTTAACTGATTGGCATGCAATAGGACTGGTCGTGCCTTTGTACAGAGTCTACAAGACTGCATCCAGCTGGCTTCTATTTTGCCGTCTTTGATGACAACTGATATTGGTTAAAACACAGTCTTCTATGAGATTCCCCTTCACATGTCTATGTGGGGATGTCTCTTTTATTATTATCACACATCTTGGTTTGCAGTTGAAATTCTGACCGCCACCCTACCTCCAGCACTTTCCCAAAGTAAAATACTTCAGACAGCCTGTAAGGTAATATCTTTTTAGCCGAGGTAAGTGTTAATTCACATTGAACACATTATGTAGAAGAAGCAACAACCCGAGATACATTCCTTCATATTTTTCTAATTTAATTCCAAGCCAGTTAAGCCTCTTCAGTTCCAAGAGGCTACCTCTTCAGGGGGAATGCCTGCATGGTGCACACAGTTTGCATGCTTAGAGGATGCAGGAAGGATGGACGTTGGAGCCCGCTCAGAGGCACCTTGGAAGAAAAAGTTGATCATGTACTTCCAAAAGAATCAGCCCTTAAAAATTAAATAGAGCACAGTTCATCTCTGTCACTTTGAATCACAGTGCTTTCTAACCAGCTGCAAAAAGAACTTAGAACTGAATCCCTAAATTTTGCTGACTCTTCCCAATCTGACTGTTGTATAATTGATGTCAATTTCTTTTTATTATTATAATTTCCACAATTTCTATTTCTGTGAATGCTTACCATTATCCCCTGTCTACTAGGTTAAATCTTTAACTTTGATTTTGACCCGGCCCTCTTTTTGCCTATTATGGGTAACTTCCTCGCCAGTCTATTTACAACCTCTCATATAAAACTGCTGTGAACCTCCTAATAGAAATGAATCTCTCCCTCATCTCTAGTCTCCTGATTCTTTTTATCTTTATTATAGCCTTTATTAGGTATAAATTATATGACAGCTGTAAAACTATCTGCCTGCTCTACTAAGAGCAAGGACCATATCTTATTCAATTTTTTAACCTCCCTCGTGTCTAATTCTCCACTCGTGTGAATATAACTACCATCCACATACATTGGACATACCATCAGGCAAGATCAGTCCCTGGAGAAGAACAGTACCGGCATGCCTGGTCAAATAGAGGCTCAGCAAGCTAGGGGAAGACCCTCAATGAGATGGATAGACGTGGGGGTGGCAACAGCGGGTTAAAAATAGAAGAACAGTTGTGAGGATGGTGCAAAATAGGGTCGTGTGCTCCTGGGACAGCATATATTAAGCGCAGCAATCCTGCTCTTCAAAATGCATATATATTTTAACCAAATAGCACCAGAAGAATCATTAGATCACTATCTCCAACAAGTCTTTCTACAAGTTCTCCATTCTGTCGCTGTTGCTAGGGGGTTAGGAATTATTTCCCACTCTATCAACCCCATGTAACAAACTAGAACAGTCACATAGAACTATCTTCTAGGTTATCATCCTGATGGAAAAATGACCTGGTGTCACAGCGCTGAAGCACTTGACTGCTAAGCAGAAGGCTGGGGATTCAACTCCACCAGTGCTAGCTCCAGTGCTTAACTGTTTAATGACTTACCTTGTTTATTAGATGTTGCCTTTTAGCTCACCATCAGCTCTTCATATTTGGTGAGGAAAGTCTGATAGGGCATTTCCTAGGCACAGTCAAGCTACAGCTTGGCCAGCTCGTCCTTGTTAGGTTCTGTCTCAAGAGGCCCTAGAGGGAAACAGCAAAGCAGAAGGAGGATGAAGGGCACCCCCCTCACACCTTCATGCTTCTCTGTTTCTCTGAGTGCCTCCAGCACTGGTTCTTCTTTCTAGCAGAACCAGTTGGCTTGAGTAGCAGTTGTTTTGATTTGATAGAACACCCTCAGTGGTATCAGTATTAGTCCCCAACCGCACAACGCTTTCTTTCCAGGGACCTGGGTCTTCGCGCTCTTCTCTTTTCTTCTCTCTTTTTCTTTTTCTCTTTTTCCTTCTTCTTCTTCTCCTCCTTCTTCTTCTTCCTCTTCTTCTCCTCGCTCTCTCTCCCTCCCTCCCTCCCTTCATGTCCATGCTGACTCAAAGTGACCCTATGAGACAGGGTGGAACTGCCCTGTGAGTTTCCTAGACTGTAACAATTAATGGTACCTATGCAGGAGAGTAGAAAGTTCCATGGTTCTCCCAAGGAGTAGTTTCAAACTGCTGACCTTACAGATCACACACCAATGTGCAATCACTTAAATCACTAGGTCTGCAGGGTCCTCTTATAAACTTTCTTGACTGTGGAATCCTCAAACTCTTTTCTTCATTCCACCTGCCCTACAGGTAGTATCTACTTCACGTGGTTCCCTACGTCCACATTCAGTGGAAGTGCTATTGAATGGAGCGGCATCAGCCCTTGTTTTTAAATGTCAAAGTAGGGAAGAGGTTCCCGAGTTTATGTGCACATTACAATCACCCGAGGAGATTTGCAAAATTCCAAAGCTCAAAACTGAGGCCACCCTACAGGGTGCAGCATGCTTTCTAGGGATGGGACACACAGGTGTCTAATTTTTTGAAGCTCCCCAGGAGATTTCTATTTGCAAAGAAGTTGAGAACCACTTGCCCAGGCACCCAAACCACAGGGTAATTGGGGGTGATCTATTTCTCTGTGAGTTGGCTGTTGGAGAATAATCACCGTCCTCCCCCTCTCTCAAATTCCTTTGCTGATAACGATAGAAATTACTTTTCTCTCTTTCACTCTTCGGTTCCTACACATTTCTGTCCCAGGGTCGTCCAGGCCTAGAAGAGAAAGGCCTTTCGGTGTGATAAAGAAATCTCTTCATTGTTTGTGGAAAGAGAACAGGTATTTTGGTTTCCTGGCAGGCAGGTTGGTGTGTTCAGAAGGGTTTATAAGTGGCATTTAAAGGGCTGAAACAGCTGCAGTGCTCAAAAACGTGTGAAATTCGTTTCTGTTTTTCTAAACAGAGGAGAAGCTCTCCCTGGCATGTGAAGCTTTCCACTGAATGCCCTGCAATCGGCTGCAGGGACGGCTGAGCCAACCATTGCAAAGTACCATCGTCTGTGGGCAGTCAGGAAGATTCAATACACTTGGCAACATGCTCATGTGAAGAGGGTGAAATAAAATGGAAATTGTCATTGGATTTACCTGGCAAAGGCTAATTTCGGCCCACAAAGAGCTAAGCATGTTTGGGAAACAAGGAATCAGCACTCAAAGAGGCTTGATTTGATTTGCTGGCCTTCTCCGACTCCAAATGGAACAAGCAGAACTGCACAGAAGAAGAAGAGGGAAAAGGGGGAGCAAAGCAAAAGGGGGACTGGCCGCCTTTTCCCATGTCAATGAGTTGTTCTTCTAAATGAGTACTGCGCCTGCCAGTAATTAGCTGAATATGGAATCAGAATGAATGAATAATGCTAAATAACATAAGCATTGACCCTGGCCCACAGCGGCTTATCGAAATGAACCCAGTATGAACCTCTTGATGGCGAGGGCCTTACGTGCAAAATGAAACGAATCACTGGCTCCACTCAGCTAATTCAAACCCCAAAATGCAGCGCTTGATTCAATTATCAGAATGTTTCAGGAGAAAATTATGTGTCTTGCGTTTTCTGCTTCATTTACATATATAGCTTAAGATAATGTATTCACAGGCACATACATCCCTTCTCTTTGCATAGCTCCCATACTGTTCATGCCACCGCAGCAAATATTGGAGGATTACATGGTGCTTACCTTCTTCTTCCCGTTTGTCATTGCTTTGCCTGGAAAGAAGAGCAGCTGTGGGGTGTTCTTCCGTTTGGTCGTGCACTCATTAATGAAGTCGTTCAAGATCATTGGTCATCTTCTCGCTGTGTGCTAGGTATCTGCCCCGCTCTGGAGGGCAATAAATGAATGAGGTATGGTCGAAGTGGGGAATCATTGATATAACCCATGTACGGCTCTTCTCCCTAGTTCTTTCATTTTTTCCCCACTTCTCCGGGAAGGAGCACCTGGCCTGACAGAATTTCCTTGCCTTAGAGATTTTGTCAGGGCTGAAAAAACAAACGGCTTTTTCCTCTAAATTGAAATGGTACCCTTTCCACAGATTTTTATTATTCCAAGGACATAGATATGAATATTATGCCATGAAGGCCCAATCAGGGGTACAAACCCACATAGAATTTTGTACAGCAAAAGTTTCATATTGCGAATTGCAAACTCTAATAATGATGTGACTGAGTGTAAAATAGAAAGGAGAACTCTTCAAAACAGGAAGAGCGAGCTTTTCCAGGCAAGGGCTGGTGGGTAAATATTTTAAGCTCTTGTGGGCCTTTCTGTCTCGGTTGTAGTAACTATAGGATGCTGTCGTGGCAGCAGGAAAGCAGCTGGAGACAAAGCCTAAACAAATGAGCATGGCCACCTTCCAAGAAAGCTGTATTTACAAAAACAGAAAACAGGGCACGGTTGGCAGCAGGGAAAGGGCCACTTCCTAAGACTGGAATCCGGAGCTCTCTCGTGGCCCCCTGGATGGGGGCTCCACAGTCCCATGCTACAAGCGCCAAGCCAGCCAGGCACAACTGCCACCATCTAGCAGGTAGTCCGATGGGTGGACAGACAGGGCGCCCATTCATTGGCTAGCCGGCCAGACCCAGGAGTGCCACTGCGAGGTAGTCTGGGAGGCGAAGACGGGGCCCTGAGTTTGCCAACAGACTAGGCTCTCTGGGTGCAAGGCTGGGACAAAGCGTCGGGCAGGGACGCAGAGGAACAGGAGACAGAACAGCAGCAGCGCAGAAGGCCCAGGCAGGGAACCGCCTGCTCCTGCTGTGTTCCTCCCGCGCCCTCTGCCGACAAGTTGAGCGCCGCGCTGGCTGCGCAGGAGCATGCTTTTAGGCGCCCCGCCCCCTCCGGTTTATTTTCAGAGCTGGCAAAAGAAAGGGAAGAATTGGAACGCAGAGGCAATAAATTGCTAACAGACACAAGATTATAAATTCTTCATAACACCAGACACATCTTCTCACGGACAACTACGCAACTCTGGCTTTCGTTTCAGGTGGACTTTGTACAAATGCACACATTTGTTCAGCCCTCCCCTCCCCGCAGTGCAGGTAAGACCCGGAAACCTCACCTGTTTAAGTGAACCCGAGTCCGCGCCCACCCGCCTCATAGTTTAGCTTCATCCTCCCTCCCTAGTCAGCTCCCCTTTGACAAACGCCTTTGCCGTCAAAGTCTTTATCTGGTCTCTGGTCGCCCCATCCCACACCCCCACAGGGGAAGGGATAGATGACAAGGGATAGCTTTACAGGAGTGTTTAGTGATTAGGGAATATTGGAGGACCCGAAGCTATGTTTTTTGGTTGTTGTTTTGTTTTGTTTTGGGCAGTTTTCCCATGTACTTTCATGCTAAGGGCATGAACACATCAGAGTTCTTTCTGGGAACCAAGTCTTCAGTTGTGCGGTGGGTTTCCTTGATGTCCAACCCCAGCTGGTTGCAGCCATTCCATATATCCGTGTTTGGCTGGTGCGGGCGTAGCAGGCTCTGAGACGGTAAGCATCAGCACCACCAGACGCAATCGGAAGAACGCTTTGGAGGGCTTCTTCAGTCGTCCTTCTTAAATTTGCCGTTAATGTAGGGCACCCAGTCCAGGATCAGCCACCACTCGGTGGTCCACACCAGCCCCACGACCCCACAGCGCCCCACATGCCTGCCGCGGGCAGCCAGTTCTGCATCAGCTCCTGGTAGTGCGGGCCCAGGAACCTGGTGAGTAGAGGGCCTCGTGCACCCTGGGCTGGCCCAAAACTATGTTTTAAATCACTTACTTTAATTCTGATCTCGTGACATAGTGAATATGCGTTTGTGAATATGACATATTCACTATGTCATAGTGAATATGACATAGAGCTATGCGTTTGGGCTTGTTATCAATGTTTTTTTTGAAAGCTCTTTTTTTCATTCCCCAATCTTTATACTCCTTTCTTTCATGTACCAACCCTTCATGATTTATTTCCAAACGTACTGCCATCGAGTCCATGCCATGCCATGGCATCGAGTACAGCCATGGAGACCTGTAGGACTGGGTAGAACTGACCTGGCGAGTTTCCACGCCTGTAACTGTTGATGAGAATAGAAAGACCTGTCTTCTTCCCATAGCAACAGGTCACCTATCGCGAGATGCTCTCTTGAGTTATGTGAACAGTGCTCAAACACTGACAGATTTTTAGATCAAATGCTGCTCCTGCAGCATTGGTTTTGTGGGTTCCCAGAGAACAAAAGTTGGGTGCATCTTTGAAAAATAAATTCCTAGTCATGAAATTACAACACTAAAAGAAGAGTTTTGTGAGGAAGGGTTTTGCCTTCACGAAGGAATTTAAGTAGAGACAAAAATTCTGTGGCAAAATTAGTCATAGGGCTATAGGAAGAAGGATCGCTTCCAACAGGAGCGCCTAGGAAAGTACATTCTACAGAGCATTGTTTTGCCTCCCTTTCTTTGTGATTTTCTTAGTGGAGTTCCAAGAGACTCAAACAGATGAGGAAGACAATAAGCCCTTTAGTTTTCATGTCCTTTAATTAGCCTGCAAGAAACACACAAATATAATAAGGATCACAGGAGCAAAGTGAAAGGTGATTGCACTCATCATGTGAAGTAATAACCCACCAGTAAACAGAAAGAACTAAGCTATCTCTCCATAAAATAAGTAATGCATCTGAAAAGAAAAGGCTAAACTTCTTCTTCTAATTGTTACTTGAAATCCTTTGTCGTTATGAGTCTGAACTCTGACTGTTGGTCAGGGCAGGGAGTTTTTTGAGCTTTGGAAACTACAAGACTCACTCAGTATGTCCTGAGTATGTCCTGTTTGGGCATAGTATTTTCTTCCTCCATATTAAGGCATAGGATTGAGGTCCCTCACAATCATTCCCAGAGTGATTTACAAAGTGAAAATTGCAATAAGTTATAGAGGAAAATTAGTTTTTAAAATAGATTTGGCTTTTACATAACATTTTTGAGTTATTGAATTGTCAAGCTATTTTGAGTTCATTTCTCATTAGTACTAACTGGTATGGTTTTGATTTTCCCCAAAGAAAAATGGTTGTTAATTTGCAGTGTCTACCACAATAACGTAATATTTCAGAAATTAGATCTGCAACCCAGATTTACGTGTGAATCCTCAAATGGTCCAACATGGGACTTCTCTTTTGTTTATGATCCACTTGCAATATTGTAATGCTACATTACCATGAAAATAGTACAAGTTGTGTTTTTGAAATGGAATCACATATGTGAGAAATTGGACACCAAGAGGACTATATCCATGAATAAACGGTTTATTGTGCATGACTTCAAATGGTAGCAGTAAATGATGCTCAGAAGAAATTCTCACGTTTTACCTGCATTGCACAGCTGGAACTTGTATCAAATTCATGCTTGAAAAAGGAGGGTGGGAAGAGCTTGACCACTGGAAATTCACTGTTTAAAATCTTCATATTTCAGTGACCATAAAACAAGACATTTAAAAACTAAATTGATTGTGGCAATAAGAGGTAGAATGAATTATGGGAATATTGCTGCAGTGAAAGGGAAGAACCTTGCGTTCCAGTCCCAGTTTCACTAATGAACCTTAATTTCAGGAAACATCATTAAACTGATCTCTAATGTGGTCAAGAAGGCAGAAAGAAATCAGGAGGAAAAAAGAATGTGAGCACAAGGACAACGTGGAATGAGAGCTGTTGCACTGTGGGGACTGTGATCAACGTAACTCTTTATGGGAGTAGAAAAGTCTTCGTTTTCTCCCTCAGAGCAACTGGTGGTTTTGAATTGATGATTTTGTGGGTGGCGGCCCAATGTGTAATCACTACACCAATCAGGACTTCTTCAAAGATAAAACCTAGTGGCCAGGCTGAGCCCCAGTGGCGGCCCGCGGGCTTGGTGGTTCAAATCCAGCGGCGGCTTCTCAGGAGCAGCACTGGGTAGCTCCTACGACCACCAGCGGCAGTGATGCCAAAAACACAAAAACAAAACAAAACAAAAACCTAGTGCCCGGGGCTGAGCCCCGGTGGCATAGTGGTTGTGCTCGGGACTGTGGCCCACTGGGATGGAGGTTCGATTCCGGCTCCCAGGAGCAAAGGCTGGGCCTCCTACCCCCACCACCAGGGCAGTGATGCCTAAAAGAATAAAAAAAATAAACAAAAAATAAACCTAGCGCCCAAAATACCAATACTCAACATACATTTAACTAAAAATGGACAAGTAGTAGTACATCATATTTATAGTCACATTTTCACTTATTAAAAAATAGTATTTTCTTAGTGACAACAAAATTTGGTTCATATTTTAGTCCCTAATTCAGCATATATTTATTAAAATACTATATTTTAGATGTATTAAATAGATGAACAAGATAAAACATAGTTCTTGAGACTAATCTAATCTAATTGCAGGGATCAATTTAATAAAAAAAACAAACAAACAAATGCAAGATTATGTATAAGTTATGATAAAAGCTATGATCTGAGACAGATTTACAGAGAGAGAATCTATGTTACTTTAGATTAGTTATAGTTCAGATAAAATAAACTACTACATGGGACCACCTCTCAATTAAAAACACTTCTTTTGAAGGATATTTTGTCACTGATTTTATTCTTGTTTTTCAATTAACATGTTAGAGGAAGATTAACATAGAGTTCTATATAGTGAATTCCACTGCCCAAGACTGAGATCCCTAGTCATTTGGACCATGATTTTAGACAATTTACAAACCTCATAGAAGAAAGATCTGAATATCTTGTCAAGTCTGCCATCAATATTCTCCTGCACACCACATTGATGGGTTTTCACAAGTATTACAAGTCTCACCTCTCTCTAAACAGCCCCCACTCCTCATTTCCAATCATCATATTGGATTACTCTGAAGCTTCAATAGCTCACCATTTTACCTCTCTTCAAAAAGGATCATGGATCCTTTATCTTGAGAACTGCATTTTATACAAGGGCTACTTAGCATTTTCCACAATGTCATCATAAATATTAAAAGACGGGTATTGGAGACTTGTTTTTTTTTTTTTTTGAAAAGGAGCTCTGTAGATAAGTGCCTGGTTTTGAGATTGGTACCTTCAGTCCACTTAGCAGCGTAGTGAGAGAGAGGGAGACACAGCCACCTGCTTCCATAAAGACTACACTCAAGAAAACCACATCATCAGACACTTCTACTCTAGCATATGTCATTGCTCTAGGGCAAACATTGATTTGATGGCATTCAACGACAGATGTTTGAAAAGATTAGTATATGGAGTCAGAAGAATGAGTGCCTATTTTTAGCAAGTCAACATTTCTAATGAATCCTGGAGGTATACTGGGTTAAGGCTGAGGCTGCTGCTGACTGCCAGATTAGCCGTTTTAAGCCCATCAGTCATTCCAGGTAAAAAAGATGAGGCTATCTACTCCCACAAAGATTTACGGTCTTTAAAATTTGATGGACAAGTTCTATTTCATTCGATAGCATGGCTATGAGTTGAAATTGACTTGAAGACAGTGATAGGGCTTCCCTTTCTGGGACCCGTTTCTCTAATATTACAGATGAGTGGCAAAACAGGGGAAAAGTAGAACCCCCTCATTCATTGTTGGTGTCTATGGGGGCATTCCTGCTAGGACCTGTGAATCTGGGAGGAAGGCATAGAAAATGCAAGATGCTACTGTGTCTCCTGGAGCATCATTGAAGCCGCTGATTATCCACACCTTTAGATAGCTGGAACCTGTGCTTCCAAGTCTCCTGGAACGTTAATGTCTTGAGTCAGGTCAAAGCTGCTGGGTGTCCTGGATTTCTATGACTCATAAAAAAACTTCAGATGCAAGGTAAATACGACCCCAAGCCAGTTCATCTGACAACCTGCTGCTTTAACCTCTGAAACACAATCTATCAGAATGCTTCTAGATTCCCTGTAGTAACAGCTAAAATCCTATAATGTAATTATAATTATAATGTAATTATATAATGTAATCCTGCAATATGATTGGATGATAGTGTCCTGTAATGAGATTGGGTCATTGGTCCTGTAATATGAGTGGAAGAAATTGTCTTGTCAGACAATTGGATAAGCTGGCTCATCCAGCTATATCTCATTTACATTACTCAGCCAGGACCACCTCATTTACATAGCCCACAGTATAAGCCAATCGTTTTTCATGCTGCAAACCCATGACCATATAAGGATATGTTTGGGAACCATGAAGTATGTGAAATAAATTATCTGATGGGTCAATGAAATTTCTATAAGCCTGACAAAAGCTGTAATAAAATTGGATCTTCACCTTTGAACCTGGTCTCTGGAGTCTGTGTGCACAGATGAATTGACTCAGTTGCCCTCATATATCTGCATGCTGGACCTGTTCCCACAGGTGTCTTTGTAGAATAGTGCAACTATGATAGAAAAAATAATAATAAGCCCTACTTGGGAATATCATGGACGTTTTCTGAGAAGAGAAACCCTTAGGCTAGTTTTTTAAAATAAAGAAGAGAAGAATTAGCCTGGAAGAATCAATACTTGGATTTTGAGCTAATAAATTGAACACAGGGAGAAGTCTTTAGTCATTCATTCACACAGACTTGTGCCGAACACGAGTACGCAGTCTCCAACAGAAGGGTGGTGAAGATGGCACAAGGAGAAGCTGTCCTTCTTTGTGTGGTCAATCAGGTTGCAATGAGTCAGCGCAGCTAACAAGTATAATACATGGTCCAAAAAAAAAAGGCTGTCCAGCAAAACAATGAAATTATTGAATAATAGCATTAATATGACACACAAATAAGATTTGCTGAAGTAACTGTAACAGCACATTGTTGGGGAATGGGAAGAGAACAAAGATGGGTTTAAAAGAGGATGTGGAATGAGAAATACCGATGATGCTATCAGATAGCTCTACAAACAGAGACTATCGGGGGGGAAGTGTTCGTTCACACTGTGCTTTATTGAATGGGGCCTGGTGGCAGAGTGGGTCAGGAGATGGACTGCAAACTGCAAGGTCGACAGTTGAAAACCACCAGCAACTCTGTGGGAGAAAAGAAGCCTTTCTGCCCCAGGGTGCTTTACAGCCTAGGAAACCCAAAGGCCAGTGGTACTGTGCACCATATTTTTCAGACCTAAGATGTACCTGACCATAAGATACACCCAGTTTTTAGAGCAGGAAAACAAGAAAAAATATTCTGAACCAAATAATACCAGTATGCTAAAATGTTCTAGGGTATTACACCTTTGGATCATAAAACACATCCTCATTTCCCCCCACTTTTTTTGGGGGGGTGAAGTGTGTCCTTTGGTCTGAAAAATACAGTAGATCAGTATCATTATAAGCCAGAGTTGACTCTCTGCAGTGAGGTGGGTTGGTTTGAGTTTAGTGTTACATTGATTATGTAAATGCATTCAACTGGGTGGATCATAATAAATTATGAGTCACATTGCAAAGAACATCAATTCCAATAAAATTAATGTGTTCATGCAAAACACTGTACATAGACCTTGGAAATACACCGTGGTTTGAAATTAGTCATGGCATAAGTCAACGTTGTATTCTTTCACCATACTTACCTTATCGGAGGTTCAACAAACCACCTGAGCAGCTGGACTCCACGAAGAAGATCATGGGCTCAGAATATGAACAGCATGTAGTAGGCAGATGACACAACCTTGCTTGCTGAAAGCACAGAAGACTTGAAACACTGATGAAGACCAAAGACCGTGGCCTTCACGATGGATTAGACCTCAATATAAAGGCAATGAACATTCTCCCAAGTGGACCATTAAGCTATTTCATGAAAACCAAAGAAAAGGTGGTCAAGGACTTAAGCTTACTTGAATTCAGCCATAACCCAAAGAAGAAGCAGTCAAGGTATCAAATGACTTACCACACTGGGAAATCTGCTGCTGCAAAAAGAAAACTCTTTAATGTATTAAAATTAAAAACAAAAACATTAAAATGTCACTTGGAGAACCAAGTGTTCCTGAATCAAGCCACAGTCATTCCAGTTGCCTTATATCTTATAAAGATGGAGAAGTAATAATGAATTCTGAAGAACTGATGCATTTGAATTCCATCAATGGCCAAAATGGAAACAATCAGAGACTGGGGACACAACAAACAAAATCTGTCTCAGAAGAATTACAGTCAGCATGCTCCTTAGTCTTCTCAAGTACTTGGGGCATGCTGATTGGAAGGCAGTGTTTCATCAGGAAGACCATCAGCTGAGTGGAAAAGAGAAAAGAGAAAGTCTCTCGATGAGATGACACAGTAACTGCAACAAAGAGCTCAAACACTAATGACCACATGTATGGAGGGCTTAGGACTGGCAGTGCTTTTCTGTTGTGTGGCATCGCTGTGAGTTGGCCAACTTGATCGCATCTAACAGCAACTATTAAAGGAGCCCTAATTATGCATAAAGAATAGCAGTGGTTCAGTGGGAATGATGCAAAGATATAAAGACATACACGTACAGTAAGGTATATGATTACATGAAGGTACATAGCCACAAGTTTTTCAGTGGCCATGTCCGCCAATGTCGACAGACTATTCCTTCCTCATAGTCTTTTCTTAGTCTGGAAGCTCTCCAAAACTTGTTTTTACTGGCTGACGCTGCTGGTATTTGAAATACGAGTGACATAGCCTTCAGCTTCACCAACACACAAGTTGCAACAGTAGGACCAATGGTGTTAGTGCAGGTACACTAGAGAAACAAATCCATAGGCACTCATATGTGCATAAGAAAGAGATTGATATACAAAAGCAATTGAATATTGAGAAAACACCCATCCCAGTCCAGATCAAGTCTGTAAGTTCAAAATTGTTCCATAGGTTTGATACCAATCTATAAGGTCCTCTTCAGACATGGAAACACATGTAATGATGCCAAATGCAGGAAGATCACAGGCCAGTGGGTACAAAGTCTTATGGTTTCAGTGGCAGTAGAAACATGCAGGGGTTTACACATGACTTCTTCAGTTCCCAGGGCATGGGGTCTAGCAGCGTAGTGCCACGTGTCTTGTCAGTAAGCGTCATTTAGGGAGTCAACAGAGAAAGAGAATGTGTCTCCTGCCTCCATGGAGGAAATACCAGAGTTCCCAGAATCCTCAAAAGAAGGCATGCCCACACAGAAGTGTCATTGCCTATGACTCAGTTGATAGACTAGACTTCACCTCTTTAGTCTTAATCCTCTCAAGTCCCAAATTGACACCAGATTGTGGAACTACCACACCAACTGACAGGAAGAATTGAAGCATTTGAATTATTGAGCTGGCAAAGAACAATATCAAAAGTATCATAAATTGTCAAAAGAACAAACAAATCTATCTTGAACAAGTACAGTAAGAATGTTCCTTGGAAGGAAGAAGGGTGAGACTTCAACTCATGTGCTTTGGACATGCTATCAGGAGAGACCAGTCCCCAGAGAAGAACATTGTGCTTGGTAAAGAAAAGGAGGTAGCAATGAAAGAAAAAGACCCTAGACAAGATGGATTGATAAAGTGGCTGTAACAATGGGCTTAAACATAAGAACAGTTTTGAGGAGGCTTGGGACTAGTCAGTTTTTTGTGTGTTTTTATGAGGGAGGGAGTTGTTCATAGAGTGGCTGAGTCTGAACCAACTCAATGGTACCTGACAACAATGACAAAGGTGCACTTGAACATAACTAATAGAAGATGCTGCGGTATTGTTAGCTACTCCAAATTCCTTTCATTCTCATGGTGACCCCACGCAGACAAAGAACTGCTCCATATGGTCTCTACGGTGAACAAGCAGACAACCAGACCTGTCATCTTCTTAGACCCCTCTGCCTGGGTTGCAAACCAGCACCAACCTTTTGACTAGTACTGAGATACTTAACTCGTGGGACCACCCAGAGACAGATTGTTCTTTAAAGGAGACAGATACATAAAAGGCATGCAGCATTATCGTTTAAGATACCTTTCTGAACATTTGAGATATAAACTTTAAAATCAGCGTGAGGGGGTCAAGCGAGTCTGAGGATATTTAGATGAACATGAGATTATAAGCTGGATATCAGGCACATGGTAGTCATGCAAATGAAATCTCTATGCTTTTATATTTATGTTTGAAAAAGCTCTTAAGGATACATTTTACAAACTGCAGAGATGAGTCTGTCAAATGTAAAATTTACACACCAGATACCAATACTTACCTTGCAAAGTGACATTTGCATGATACCATTTTCCCAAAATTGGGGGTGAGAACCTCAAGTTAGTGAAAGATGACGAGGTTCTGGTTGACTCTGTATGTGGATGACTTCCTTATTCATCATCGCCGTGCCTCCCTTGATAGGAACCACGGCATGCTTCATTTTTTAGTGTGAAATAAATGGGAGAAGCAGGTGGAGATCTTGTAATATAATAGAAGGCAGTTTCCTCATTTTGGTAATTATATGGTACTTCCATCGAAGCTTCTGGAGTACTAAAGTTCTTTCAAGAGATATATAATCTATCACTTCTCTGTAGAGGGATTCAATATTGGAGACACAAAAGTGAATTAGTCATTATGTTGCCACTACATAATGAAATGGCTGGTGTGCTATTACCTCAGCATTGGTTTCCTCACAGACTTTATGATTCTACCTGCCTCCTGAATGTCTGTGTTTAATACCTCTTTCCAGATGTCTTGATCTGCATTTAATTCCTGCCTGACTCTAGTTTTTTTTCTCTTGCTCAGATTTCTACGATCTTTAGACTTCTTCATGTAGTTTCTCCTTTACTGTAATTTCTTGCCACGCCACCAAATTTAATATCATTTAAAAGTGCATTTTCCTGTTACAGAACTTTCTTTTTCAGATTACTATTATGAAAGGACAATATGTGGGACTGATCTCTAGACTCAACCCCAACTGAATTCGGTGACATCAAGTCAATGCTCACTCATAGCTGCACAACAGAACAGGGAATATTTCAAATTTATAATAATTCAAAACTTTACAAAAAGAAGATGAATTTGAGGAGACTTACCTACGGTTCGTTAAAGTAGATAAAATTGTGAAATCAAGGACATTCTGTGAAGAGGGTACAGATATTAATAGAGATGAATTTAGTGACTTTGATGATTAAACAAAAAATTGGGCTTCCTTGGGATTGCATGTTGAAATGTGACAATATTCGTGATTAAATATTAGTCAGCAAAAGAACATGAGTTGTCACATGTGAAAATAGTAAGACTATAGTTTACTAGGTCATCGCTGAACTAAAATTAAACATTGGTGTCAGATTTTGCATCTTGAAATGTGCATCAACATATTCTATTTTTTACCTTTAATTTACATAGAATACTAAATCCACCTGAAATAGACATGTTCAATTGATTTTAGGTTCCAGATGGGAAAGTCTGGTAATATTTTTTGTGGTAGTTGGATGATATAAAGTTAGCTAGATGCTCCTGGCTATGAGTGGAGTCAAATCTGTCAGTCAAGTCAAATCCTGGTGATGCCTCCTTGATGTCATTAGCCTTTGGTACAAGTGCAAGATAAACAGAGATTACTCTCCCTTTCCCCCTCACTCATTTTGCCTTCCTGCCTGCTGGGACTCTTTCCTTCCTCAAGGGAATGTCCCTTATGGCCTGTCCAGCCCTGAACACTGTCAGTGTCCTGCCATATTTCCGCTGACTCTGTATCAATGTGACTCGGCACCCACTGGCCTAAGTGGGATCAGTCTTGGTTCACTTTTCTTTGTCACCAGCCCACAGAGTAGGAAGAGGGACTTGCTGACTCCCGGGGACATATGATCTTGACGTAGACTCGCCTGGGATACCTTCTTGCTGTATCATTGCTTTTTGATATGAAACTCCTTCCTTCACATATGAATGTCACTGGATTTGTTTCTCTAGACAACATGGCCCAACACATTTGCTTTACATACATTATTATTATGTATGATGAGTATTTATATATAATCAATACAAGTTCTATATAAAAGATTTTAGGAAGTCATATTAAAGAAGATAGGAATTCTTCATTGTACATGCCAGTGGGAAGAATGCTAAGAAGGACCTATGTGGTACTTTCCTGCCCCATCAGTGCCATAAGGAACACAAATCCAAGGCCTTAGCTACAGGACTTCAGTCAATCCATCGCAGTAAATTCTCAGTATTTAGCCACTCAAGCTGAAGGTCTAGTTAACAGGTAGTGGACACAATCCATCCCCCCACCCATATCTTATACAATTCCTTTATTTAAAAAAATCAAATTCCAATTGTGGAATTTCTCTAAGTTAATTATTGTTTTAATTGAACGTAGTGTTGAGTGTCACCAGGTTATACAGAAAGAGATCATCAAAACACAGTTCCAGTTAAGTTCTTTATTTTTTAACCTATCTTTCTTGAAAATATCCTTTATTTATCTCTGCATTCATTATCTCTGTCAGTTTTCATGCCATTCTGTAGTCACCGAAAAAATATTTCTAAATATACCTTTCGTCCTTCACTAACAATCATAATGAAATTTTCATTGCTTTCAAAATGACCTCTAAATATCGTTCCATAGCTGATTCATAATCTTATCCTGATTATATCTTTGTCTTCATCTCACTGTGCCTCATTTGTATGACCCAACCATACTGAGATCTTGCAGTTCTTTTAAGCATATCATAGATCTGTAGATCTGTTAACACACTCAGGTCTTTGCACTGAATGGCTTTCCTCATTCTAAACTGTCCATCTTTCCTTTCATCTGGTCAACTCCCACTTATTTTTTATTTTCAGTTTAATTATCTTATCCTCCAGATATTATCACCTAGGAGAAATATATGCAAAATTTATGTCCTGCAGGTACATAAAATAATTCTATACCGTGAAGGCCCCTGAAATGCTATAAATGTGAATTTAATTTATAACACATTTCAATTCCATGAACAGGTCTAAATTTTAGTAGTATTACATATCCATAAAAGATTGTATGCTTCAAATATTATGTCAACATCTTCCATGCTCCTGGAAAGTATAATCATGGAAGGTCAAGCAATCTGATTTCCAACCGTGATCCAGAGTTAATCTGTAAAATTTTGAGACTCCTGCTCCTCAAAACTTTTACATTATTTGTTAGCCACTACAAGTGAGGTAGCTAGCTGATGCTGCCTAAATTACCATGGAGAAAAAATACCTAAAACTTATCCTGATGACAAAGGTCTGGTGACTCAGAAGTATCCTTCCTATTCAAATCTGTCAGTATTGCCTTGCTAAGGTGAATCCTGTAGCTCATAATTTCTCCTTAAATCTGTAATTGCGTGACACCGAAGAAGAAGAAATGGAGGTGTGGAGAACCTGTGCAGGTAAGGGGTGAGGGCTGATGTAGAAGCTACATGCCAAAGTCCCAGGTAGCCAGCATGGGGCGAATGACCATGTGCAATTGAACTAGAGCAGTGATTCTCAACCTTTCTAATGCCTTGACCCTTTAATATACTTCCTCGTGTTGTGGTGACCCCCAACCCTAAAATTATTTTCTTTGCTACTTCATAGCTGTAATTTTGTTACTGTTATGAATCGGGTGACCCTTATGAAAGGGTTCGATACCCAAGGAGGTCGTGCCTCATAGGTTGAGAACCGCTGAACTAGAGTAACCTTAGAGAATGGCTGGCTGTAATCAGGGAGAATCTCTAAGAAGCATGAATGAGCCATAAATGTCCTGGATTTGTTTTCGATGCGGTTTCTATTGGCAGAAATCTTCATATGAAGCCCTTTCCATGAAAATTCTTAGCTGCTTTAATCTTCAGAGAATGCCGTGAGGAGCTTTCAACTCTAACTCATAAGTGCTTTATGCATAAGAGAAATATAGCCTGGCACTGTACCACTTCCATTCCTTTTGATATGCTATTGTGATATGTTCCTTGTGATAGCTATTGTGTCAGTCCCTCTCATGGAGGATCGCTCTTACTTTTGAACCACTGTCTTTACCAAATATGATGTCCCTTTAGCGATAGATCTTTTCTATTGATGTGCCAAAGAACATGTCCAACACATAGTACCATCATTTTTAAGAAGCAGCCTGAATATATTTCTTCAATGACTGATTTTTTTTCATTCTCCTACCATTCCGCAGTATTGTGAGGAAGCGAAACTTCCTTAATGTGGTTCTTCTACCCATGATCTCTTTTATGATGTATTGTAGATTCCAACCTCTACGCCTGTGGTTACAATTTCATTTTAGAGGGATATCTTTGGATGCTAATAGACAGGGGTAAGGTGGTGTGCATTTTGAGGCTCTGCTTTAGTAGAGGGTATGAATCAAGTCTCCATTTGTTTCCTTGGGAGTTTATGGTCCACTGAAAAATGAAAACTACACTTCCGTGAAAGTCATTCCTCTGTGTATAAGAGAGCCCTCTGGAAAGCAGAGGGAGAGAAAATCAAGGACAACTAAGGAAGAAGAATCCCCAGCAGAACACATCTATCTGCGCGCTCTGCCTACAGGGGTGGAAGCCCAGACATGAGGACAGAGCAAAGGAGTACACAGAGAGCAAAGAGTCTGCCAGCATCCCCGAGACCAAGACCTTGAGACAGTGAGGTGGAGCAGCAAGCAAGCTTCCTGGACCATGGAGGCAGTGGCCAAGGACACATGACTGAAAGGTTGGGGACCAAGAAAGATTTGACTGATAGCTGAGGAGATGTGTTGCCTACTGTATTCTTAATGGCCTATGATTCGGGCCCATGGGAACCTGTGCATGTTCTGATAAACCTTTATAATTGTGAGTATTGTCTGTGAGTTTTGTGTGACCACTCCATGAATTATCCAGTACAGCAGAGAAGCAAAGAGCCTTGGGGGGGGGGGCAAGGTTGGTATCAAAATAAGGTAAAGAAGTAGGGAGGATGGAGGCATATTCCCTTGTGACAATTAGTCTTGGACTGATGTGGAAATGGAGTCTTCCCCATTGTGTAGCCAGAGGTGGTCAGATGTGCTGCTGTTTGGGGCTTCGACTTAAGGATATTCAGCATTGTTTGCCAACACCACAATTTAAATGCATCAGCTGTTCCTCGGTCTTTATTTTATACTGTTCATCTTTTGCATGCACATGAGACCATTAGAAAGACCATGACTTGGGTGAGGTGTACCTTAATAATTACAGTGACATTGCACTGTCTTAGCAGAATTGGCTGACAGCAGAATTGTGCAATGCAGTAAGTACTTTGATCGATTTCCTTACTAATGATTCCATGGGCATTGATTATTATACAAGTCGAATGAAATCATGGACAACTTTATTTGTTTCTCCATTTATCATGATGTGGTTAATTCTATACTTTTATAGTTTAATAGTAAGATAGCCCAGTGAATAAAGCTACACACATTTTATGGTGTTCTTTACTTTCTTGTTGTTATAGCCAAAGTTTATTAATATTTAAGTCTTTCTCTGGGTGTCCCCATGTTTGCTCTTGACCAATAAATAATTTATAGCTTTGTCTACTCTCCTTGCCACCCATACTCCCTGGAGACTATCTCCCACGTCTCTCTTTAGCCTTTTCCCCCCAGATAACATTTTCAGCTTTGACAACTTTACATGCAATCCTGGGGCCTCCCAGGAGTCCCTGAGTTCCACTCTGGGAAGACTGCATTAGGGATCTTGTCTCGTGGCTCCTTGTCACATTGCATTGCGAACAGGATTACTTGCTGTGACACAGCATGAAACAAAACTAGAAAATGCATCATAAATAACGAATAAAACTACTGGGAAACTTGCTATGCCAGTATAAATGAGGAGAACACAATGAGAATAAATTTCAACCCTTTGCATTCGGTTGTTTCAGTATTTCTAAGAAGTGAATTTATTTTCTTATTACTATATTTCTTTGCAGTTGATGGAGCCTCCGCAGGCAGAGAAGCACATACATAAACATCATTCTTCAATCATGTGAAAACGTGAATCATACAATGTTAGGCCTTGTCTTCTATACTTGTGTTACAGTCATCAACAGTAGATACATTTTATTTGGACTTCAAAAAATCAACTGATCAGCCTATAAATATACTTAGAATAGTTTTAAAGTAGTAAGAGAAATGAACTTTCTAATTCCTTTCACAATAAAATACATTTAATATAATTAAATAATACAAATAATATAATTTTATGGACTCCCTGCTTTTTATCACATGTATACTCAATAACAACAAACATTTTTCTTCTACCATGGGAAACTCTGGACAGAAGAAACATTTAAGATATTAGCTAAAACCTGAAAGTTAGGCAGTTCAAATTTACACTGAGGCACATGTGAAGAAAGGTCTTGTGGTGACTTGGAATAGCTCATAGTCACTGATAATCTGTGTGGAGCATGAGTCCACCCTGAAAAACATGGGGACAAATATTTCAGATTTGACTTGATAGAAACCAATTTTGTTTGCTTTCTACCAGAATGCAGAAACACTACATCTGACACTTTCTGTGTACTGAGCACTCCAGAAATTAAAAAAAAAAAATTCAAAGAAATTCTCAAGAGAAAAAGCTAAAGTGTAAGATTAACACTAATCACATACTAAATATCTGATGTACATGTATGAATGTATCTATGCAGAAGAAAATAACTTGAGATTTATATCTATAAAATTAGACAAACAAAATGAATACTATTTAATTTATTTCACAAAAAACCGTTGGATGCTTAAAATGGACTTGGCATAGAGTAAACATTAAGAACAAAATCAGAAAAAGCTGAGTTAGGGATTTACAGGTGTCCTTATGGGGTAAGAAAAAAACAAGATAATAAATAATAAGCGCTGGCTAAGGTGCAGAGAGATTGGAACCCGAATGCCCTGGTAGTGGGTCTGGAAATGTAATTTGAAAGAAATAATTATCCAGAAATGAAAAAAGAACATTTTAAATAAAGACATAAGTCTTAAAATTCTGGAGATAGCTGGAGCAAATTGTGTTTAAGCTCTTCTGTTGCCAATTAGTTTTCCTGTTGGACTTTTTCATGCGTTGTGTTGTATAGAACTTTTCTATTGACTATTGTTGACTATGACCTTTAAGGATGAGAGAAATAGTACACTATTCTTATTCATTCCAAAGTGTCGCCTTTCCCACTTTGTTCTTCTGTGCCAATTCTAAATTCAATTATCTTGCAGCTACAGCCAAATAAGGACTAAGGTATGGAAAAGTGTTCTTATTTTACTTTTTCCATTAGAAACACTAAAAAAATAGAAAATGCTAAAGATTTCTCTGTTTGCTAAAAAGCAATGTTCTCATGAAGCTAGATAGTTGGTTTAAATATTTATCGAGGTTTCCCACTTAGAGCTTCAACTTCAAGCTCCATCTCATCACTGGTGATGCACAGTGGCAACTTTCTGACCCAAGGTTCTGTTACAAGGGCATATCAGGAATTCTACAACTAGATGCCGAAGAGAAACGTGTCTTTATTTCTGCTGGAGAACCAGCAGTGAGACCCGGAGGGAGAATTTGACAGGAATTAATGTCTTTACCGAGGAACGACAGCCGGATGGAGAAAGAGCTGACTCATCAGTGGTATCAGAACAGGTCTTTCACCATATAAAGGCCTTTTCCCGAGCTCTGCACAACAAAGCTTTGTTTCATACCTGTTGAATGGACCATGGAGGATAATTACAATATTATAAATATCATAACTTCTAATAATTCCAACTGTTATAAAAATATATGAATTGAATTATGCCCCCACCTAGAGTTAAGTTGCAGTCCTAATCCCCATATTTCTCCCCATTTTACCTATTTGTGAGAAAAGCTTTAAAATGGTGACTTCTGTTATGCTAATGATATTATACCTCAGCAATTTAGAAAGATGGCATCTTATCAGGAGAATAGATTAAGCACAGCTACACACACACACACACACACACACACACACACACACCAAGGTGAAGACTACAGATAGTGGTGTGATGTGTTCACAAGTCAGTAGGCACTGAGGAGTGATGGGGTAGCTTAAATGAAAAGACCCTCACTAGGATTGATGCCTTTATTTGGACCACTGACATGCTGAAACAATAAATTCTGTTCTTGATAGCCATCTGCTTTGTGGGTTAGCTTTATTGTTTATTTCTATTTCTTTATTAGATTGATTATTTTGTTATGGCAGTGCTAGGAAACTAAGGTATCAAAGAGAGGCAAGTAAAGGAAAACATCCAGTCATCTCTTTGTATTTACTGTTTTCTTCCTTTGACCCTCAACCACCGTTAAGGATTCACTAAGACTCATTCATATCACAGACACCCTGACATTTGTGATAATGAAACAGTGGTGCCTGATTGACCTTTGCTGCTCGGATTCCACAACAACACCTCCTTCGGAACTTGGAGGCATGTTCAGGTATTTATTTTGCTTTTCTCCAACAAAAGCTATGGGCAGAAGACTCTGAGTGTAGCTTAGCTTCATTTGAAAAGAATCTGTAAATGATTCTGGTGGATTGTTATAGTTCTAATTAATTCAAATTAGTAGCTACTGTCACCAAAACAATCAAAAGCTTATAAAAATCTGTATGTAGAGGAGGAGGGATCATTGGTAAGTCTTAAAGCATTCATCATTTACATGTAGTGGGGAAGAATTGTTTTTGTATTATGCCTAAAAGAAAAAGTTTCACTTTCCCCATCGCGAAACCTGAATTTGTAAACCCTTTTTATCATTGAAATGTACTTTCTATATACATACAAACATCCCCATTCCAAATACATACATATGTATGTCCAAATACATATGCACATACATACCTGTAATTCTATTTTTATGTATAAAAAGAGATTTAGGGGCTGAGCCCCGGTGGCGTAGTGGTTGTGTGTGGGACTGCAGCCCACAGGGTTGGCGGTTCAAATCCAGCAGCAGATGTCCATAAGCAAGGTTGGGCCCTTTACTCCCACCAGAGGGCAGTGATGCCCCCCAAAAGGAAAGAGGCTTATATACAAGAGCAGTTGACTATTGAAAAAAACATCACTACCCCATCCAGATCAAGTCCATAAGTCTGATATTAGCCCATATGTCCAATATCAATCTACAAAGTTCTCTCAGACTCATACAACATGTGCAATGATAAAGAATTTAGGAAGAGGGCTGAGCCCTGGTGACGTAAGTGGTTGAGTGCAGAACTGCAACCTGCAGGCTTGGCGGTTCAAATCCAGCGGCGGCTGGGTAGCACCCACAACCACCAGAGGCAGTGATACCCACAAAAATGAAAAAAAAAACACACCAGAATTTAGGAAGATCACAAGCCAGTGGGTGGAAAGGATTGTGGATCCAGTGGTATAAGCATCTCAGTCCTGGTGTGGATCTCCATGTGGCTTCTCCAGCTTAGGTCACTAGAGTAGCTCCCTATGTCTTGACATAGAGGTCCACAAGAAGAGAAAGAGGGGGTCTCCCTCCTTCAAGGAGGGAGACAGGAGTTCCCTGAATCATCAGGAGAAGGCCATGTCCACACAGAGGCCTCATTGGCTATCACCTGATTGGCAGGCTAGACTCCACCCCTTCACTCTTCATTCTCTCAAATTGACAAATGATTGTATCAGTACCACAGGCCCTGGTCAAACCATGTGCTGCCTTGTTTCACGGAGGTGCGGTAAGTCCGAATCAGTTCAAGGATGGAGAGTTAGTTCCTCCTCCTAGGTGGCCATCATCTCAACATTAAGGTCCTCACACAGCGTGGATATGGAGGGTGCGGGAGAGCACCTGTAATTCTTAAGACTTACTCATTGCATATTTAATAAGAACTTGAGATGATTTGTAGAACATATTAGAAACTCCTTAAAACTTCTCTAAAACAAATTGATTGATGCAGATGCCCTGGAAATTTTGAACCTTAAACAGTTGTGTAAGAGGTTTGAAGGACCCTTGCAAAATTTACTAAAGTCCTTGCCCAAAGAGGCAAACCACTACATGCGGGTCACATGGTGCAAGGAGGATATCGGTGTGGGAAAGGAAAGCGAGCTGCACCAAGCTGATGGTGAAAAAGAGAGAGAGAGAATCCAGAGCAGGTCAGGAGTGTGTTTTCCTCAGCAGGCTAAGGTCCTCTCCAATTAATGCCTTAGAAGCTCTTAAGAATTCAAATGTGGCCCAGGCTGCATTTGTTTTATAATCTACCATATGAACTTTATCTGATTAATGTAAGGATTCATTGAAACACAGCAAAAGATAGCCAGGCAGACATATTGGTCAGGAAAACATCAACTGAATGTTTTCAATAAGATGCTAGCAGCTGAGAGTTGGTTGTTGCTGAGCTGTACAATGTTAGGTTGCCTCTGTGTCACACAAAAGGTGAATGATGTTCACCCTCCTTCACAGTCACAAAGAAAACTGGGTTTCAGTGGGCAATGTAATAGAAATCATACTGGCCACATCCTCCTTGTTAGGTGCCATCAAGTCCATCGCGACTTGGAGATACCCCGTGTGACAAAGTGGAACTGTCCTGACTACAAACTCAGCGGTCTCCAACCCAGACCCTGGAAGGAGCCAAACTTCCCACTTCTCCATTAGCGTAAGAGAGCTTAAACTGTTGCCACCAGGGCTCCTTGGTAGTGACCGTAAGTATCCTTATCGAAGACTGTCGACCTGAGGGGGCTCAATAGATCAATGGAACAGAAGTGACAGGATCACCTTCTTTCTGAGCCTCACCCATCATCCTTCTGTATAGCAGAGTGGTGACAGGGAAAGGTGTAAGCAAGGTTCACACTTGCCACAGTCAGCACCTTTAAATCGAAGTTCATTGCTCCACCCCAGGCAAAGCCAACAGGAGGGGGCATTGCAGTCCTGTAGAGCACATTTTAATTGATCTTTTTAATTGTTTTTACATTGGGGTGTGCTGAACTCCCACTGACTGCAAATCGGTGGGGGTCTGTGGTTTAGCACCAGCCATTACAAAAATATGGAATTCTGTATGCTGCAGAAGGAATTCAGTGAAAGCAGAAGTGATTCAAGAATTACAGTCAGGGCTGAGCCCTGGTGATGTAGTGGTTGTGCGCTGGACTGCAGCCCACTGGGCTGGAGGTTCAAATCCAACAGCAAGGCTGGGCCTCCTACTTCTACCACCAGAGAGCAGTGATGCCAAAACAAACAAACAAACAAACATACAAAACAAAAGAATTACAGTCAAGCCACCTTTTAAAAAGGATAGGAGAGCTCAGCTGGGTGACCTCTGGCACCTTCCATTTCAATTGGAGTGTGTCAACTCCATTCCATTTCGGTATCAGTGCTCTAAGCCCACCTCTGATAGTGTTCGCCTTACTCTCGGGCCCTTTAAAATCAGAATGATTTTCATTTCATTCTCTTGTATATTATCACTGGGGTGAGAGTCTCCTAGGCAAGGAGAATAGAGTAAAATAGCCCAAGACAGCCTGTTTCCATGAGGTTCTTCCAGCAAAGAGCTCATGGCAAGTCCTCATACCGTGTACCTTCCTGCTGAGAAGGAAGTTTGGAAAAACAAAAAAAGAACCCAAAGGGCTGACTCCCAAACGAAACCAAAGGCTCTCCCTTCCCGTTCTGACCCTCCATTTAGCAGTTTAAATAAGTGTATCAGGTCAGACTGCTGTGGTTCTGTGTTCCTTCTGGAAATAATGAGCACAAGAGGCTGTGAGCTTCTCCACCACGAGAGCGAGCTCCTCCATTGACAGACATCTCCTTCCAGCTGCTTTGAGCAATTTAAAATAGATTGGACCTGCAGCCTTTGAAGGATAATAGCCCCTCTTAACATTTTGAGAGGTACACAACTTGAAATGCCCGCATCGTATTTCATTTCAGAGTCCCATGCTGCTCTTCATTTAACCGTCCAGGAAATGTAAACAGGACACTGGTTCACACTCCCAAGAGCCTGTAACGCTCACTTGTTTGCATGACACTTGCTGAACGGTCCGATGAATTATCTGTGGGCTGCAGATGACACAGAGCCCCTCGGTCCATTAAGTACACACCGGCAGCTCTTGACAGACAATCTGCTTGGAGGTGGTAATTCAGACAGTTGCTTGGGTTATGGTGGGGGATGGGAATGCGGGGGGGGGGGCTGTTTTATTTATTTATTTTGATGTTTGGATATTTAGTATATGACTGCTAAAGTTTCCACATTTCCTTCGGCAAAAGTAAACATGGTGAACATGGTGCCTGGAGAACCATGTTATCAGAATCATGCCCCATTTAGGAAAATGTATCTGAAAGACAAATAACATCAGTTTAGACTTTTCAACGGAGCCAGATTCCTCATCAGTGATTGCTGCACGGCTATCTGCCAACCTGTGTTCTTTGTGTCCTGTGAAGGCCTTTGACAGTTTCCCACAGTCCCCACTAGGATCTAAGATGAATGGCACCACTATCTTTCTTCCTAGTGTATGTAGGTACATATGTATGTATGTAATTATGTATGTATGTGTATGCATGCATGGATGGATGGATGGATGTGTAGTTTCTACTTACATCTCAAAGATGTGCTGGCTGATTGTTGTACAGTTGCCACACATAGATAGCTTAGCATTACATTCCACAGGATGGAAACACATAACAATCTTTCTGGTGCCAAGGCCCAAAGAAACAAAGAAAGGATCGCCAATCCCTTACCCCCCTCCAGATCTCTGCTGGCCATTTCACAATCTGGGCCCACATGCCCCAGACTACAGGCAGCTTTTAGAAGGAAGGACCGCACAGACTCGCGAACTGTTTCTGTTCCTGGCGGTGAAACTACAAGAGACGAGGCCTGCGCTAGGAAAAATGACCCAGCTGAAAATGGTCTTCCAATTGTGCTTTTCTAACTTTTGAGGAAGGTTACAGCTCTATATGATCTGGAATCAAAACCTGATGTGGCCTACATAAAAGCAACGCTCTGATTCTCTCATTAAACCAAGCTGTGGCTGCAGGCGCCTCATAGAGCTGCCAAAAATTCCCCCCATCCATCTTCCGCCTCTCCTCCAGGAATGCAGTGAGCAGGGTGGGCTGGAGGAAGGTAGCCCTGAAGATGGGACTGGGGGAGGTTCCTGGTCCTGTGCGTGCACACCCCTCTGAGGGTCCTGAGTTTCCAGCTCACAAGCCCAAGGCTGGAAAAGATCATGCGGAGGTGGCGGTGGGGGCTGGGAGACCAGGGACCAGCAGGGGCTGAGGAGAAAAACAGACCATGTTTGAACAGCTGCTCTTTTTTTCTTTCACCTATTTTGCTGAAGGATCTGATTTCCTTCTGAAGGGTGGGCTTTCTCCAGGCCCAGGGCTCAGCCCAGCAGGCCCTGTTTACTCTGAGCAGGAAGCTCCAGTTCCCTGGTCGCACAAACGCTTGCTTTTGACTAGAGGGAAAGGCCTGCTGGAGCTCAGAAGAAAACAAAGGCAGCCCTACAAAATGCCATCCTCCTGGAGTGGGAGTAGAGACCGAAAAGTAGGAAGGGAACAGCAGGAATAATCTTGCATTCTTCTTCTGTCTATGTGACAGGAAAATTGTTCTTCAGGAAAGATGAAATGTCATTCCCATGTAACTTCCTCTTCGTGTCAGGTCCTTGATGATGCAGAAGGTATGTTAATTGAGAGGATTAGGAAAATAATTCAGCTGCTAAAATTAGAGGCAAATAACTTGCAGAGAAGCAATAAAACAAATGGCGAGGCTGCTTCCCATAAGCCGAACATTTGGCACTACCAATATCAGATAAAGGGCAACTTGTATTTGAAAAGAGAGGTTATTCATTTTCATTGTTTGGAATGCCTTTAATCGAGCACTTGGGTTTTGCTAGAGAATTTTGACGCTCACATTTTAGGATAAATACTCTCACTCTTCCTGACTTCGTGGGGTCACTCATTTATACTCGTATGTGATATCATAACATAAATTGGTTTCTTCACGAAAGATACACATTCTATTGCACCATTTTGCACACTAAAACCTGAAGCATCATAATTGCAATCAATCATCTCACTCTAGTCTAGGTTCACGTTTCCCTCATCATCAGCCACCCCTGCCCAGTGTGGAAGCATTACCTGTTCGGCACCACACACATTCGTGTTTTTTCTCTCTTGAATTAGATTTTAAGCATCTTACTCTCTTAATGAGACTGTAGGTGCTTTGTGGAAAGGAGCAATAGATCCACCATGTCTCTGAAAAACCTGTTGGCATGGGGTTAATAAAGAATGACCAACAATTCTAGTTTCCAAGGGGCTCATTCAAGTTTTAGCTCCAACATTCATCTGTCCCAGGAAATTCTTATGAACTTGGTAAAGTGAACCGACTATTAACTTAGTCATTCTATCAACTAAGCATAAATTAAAGACTCAAACAGGGTAAATCATGATAACAAAACACTTGCTATTGACTATAGAAACATTGATGCAAGTCACTTTGAGTTAGAGTCAAAAAGAGAGAAAGGAGGAAGGAAGGGAGGAAAAGAGGAAAGAAAGAAAGAAGGAAACATTGAATGTTTAAAATGGTTTCAACATCATCTTTCAAAATAGAGAAGCCAAAAGTGGGCAGCACATGAATATGGCAGAAAGACAGATTAAATTGGGTATTCTAATGACATAAAGGTAGTACGTGAAACATATAAAAATAAGAGAAAGAAAGAGGAGAGCCATGGAAAGCATTTGCTACAATCAAAGCAGTGTCTGTTTATTGTTAGCTCACTATCAAGTCTTCACCCCTATTTATCCTATTTCCCTTGTGCCCAAAGCGACCAGTGAGAAATGAGAGAAGATGGTTCTGCAAGCTTCCATAGGTCAGATCAAAGTTTGAGTGGACTTTCTCCCACTAGCCTGAACATAGACAGATCCTTGTGTATTCACTACTTCAGTCTGCACAGTGGCTGCATCAGTGGGCTGGAGCGTGGGAACAGTGATGAAGATGGCACTGGGCTGGGCAGGGTTCTGTTCTGCTCTACACGGAGCTGCTATGGATTAGAACTGACTCACCTCAGAACATCACCCTGTACTTCAATCCTTTGTTTTTGTGCCGCCACTGCTACTGCTGCTGCCCTACATCTTAGTGTTCTTGACTATTGGGGTGTTGGGATGTGAGCTTCCTGGGTGTGCTTTAAAGTCTTTGGGGTCTACTAAAGATTTTTATAAAATCTCCTAAGACACGAGGGATTCTTATCCATGGTATCACTCAGAAAAATCATTTAAGTTCAGAGGAGCTAATTAAATTTCTGGTTATGAAGTGAATGCTAACAGTGGTTTGTTCAAAACACTAAACTTTCTGTGTGTTTCTTTTGCTTTGCAGCCACACAGGAATGGATGGTAGAGAGTGGCAAAGCAAGGGTTGGCCCCTGGCCTCCAAGACTCTGAACCTAGTGGAGGAAGTGAGCGCAAACACTGGCCAGGAATGGAATGCGAGGCAGGATGGATATAGCATAGCAATAGTATGACAGGCTTTGTGGGCAGCGGTTGGAGATTAGTTTTGACTAAGAACATCTTGGGGGAAATAAGAGAAGACTTGGTTAGCAATAAGAAAATGGCATTCATGGCAAAAATAACCATGTTGACATACAAATGAATAAAGCCATGGAGCAAAAGATAAAGAACATCTGTGTACAATGATAAGGGTGAAGGAGATGAGGCGATGTGAGAGGATTGAGGGGCACTTTGGAAGAGTTCAAATGGGGAAGGTAGTTCAAATCTTGAATCAGACATTCAAAGAAAATAACTGAGTCAATTGAACTTCCATTGGGAGCCAGGACCCCTGCTAAGTGGTTTGTAGAAGTTAATTAATTGAATGTTTATTATAACAGAAAGGTAGTTTTTCCCCATATTTTGGAGCCAATAAAAGGAGCTAAGAGAAGAAAACTAGGATAACCACATTTGCACATCTATAAGTTGGAGCTGTGTCCCCCCACTCAGGTCTCTCTGCCTCCAAATTCAAGTTGACCAAACTCTTTTCACTTATTCTATATAATCTGGGATTTATTCCAGATATAAGGAGATAGTCAATGTTTTTGAATAGGGGAGTTAACTGATTAGCAAGATGCCCCACCTATGTTGCATTGGATGCCTGGGCAGGTGCAGAGACTGAGGACTAAGAGGCAAAAGGATGTGACGGTTGAAACCAGGCTAGCAATTGGCAAAACGCAACAGCAGAGAGATTTCAGAGGTGAAATCTACATATGGGGCTTCAAATAGGAAATTTAAAGGTAAAAATTCCATGAACTCTTGAACTCTCTCATATAGCTAAGCACAAGTCATAGATACCCTCCACAGCACATTGTCATCTGTCTGCCATAGCGATAGCACACATCCCTTACTAAAACATAGGAAGCACATATCACTTACTCAATATAGGAAGTGGGCATCCACCTTTTTCCTTGACATCTTTGTTGAATTTCAAGTGTACCAGTCATTTAGGAAAGTAATTTTGCTTTCATATGACTGTCAGACGCCACCTTTCAAGTCAACCATCCTATAAGCCTATTCTGTTTAAGACTATTCTTAATTCAAGTGAATCTGAGTCACAGTGAAAACACCCTGGAGTTTATACGAGTTGTAATGAGGCCATTAACCCAGTTTGCAATTTCTGTAGCAAACAAAAGTGGTTGGTTTATACAAAGGAAGGTAGAACCTATGATGAAGAAGTCAAAAGTCAGTTGTTATAAAAGGACCAATCATGTAGTGTGTGGCTTCTTGGCTGTTTTAAAGAGAACTGAAAGTAGAATGAAAGGAGATGACAAAATCAACATAGAATATCATAAATGCTTTAGAAATTCCAGCACATTGAAAGGATAGAGCTAAGAAGTCAAATCGTTATCTAAAGAGTAAAACCGTAAAAAAAAAAAAAAAGAGTAAAACCGTAATTAAAATTACTAGACTTAAAATGTGGGAGGACATGGCCTAACCTTGAGAATTTTTTATCAACCAGCAGATACCTGTCCCGATCGTTTGAATCACTGCAGCACTGAGGGTGGGCAAAGCAGTGGAGATGGTCATAATACAGTATTGTCTCTGATGAAGACCAGACGGGGAAGTGGTCTCTAGTGGGTGCCGACTCTTTTCTATTGCTATGCAATGTTTACATACAGAAATTATGGTCCTTTTCACACCAAATAATGATGATGATAGTGATAATAACCCTAATTTATTAAACACCAATTATGTACTTGGCCCTCTGCTAGCGCTGTTACATCCATGCTCTTATTTGATCTTACAGATGATCCTCTGTGGAAGGCACACAGCCTCCAGTTTACAAGGTGAGAACATGAGTTCAGGATGCTCCAATTACTTGCCTAAGGTGACTCAGTATAGAAAGTGTTCTATCTGGAAGTCAAACAGCCAGTCAGACATCAAAGCCTGTAGTAGCTCCATGCATAAGAATTACCTGGGGGGACTGGCAATGTTCAAGCTTCACTCCTAGACATTCTGATTTTGTTGGACTCAAGTGGGTTTAAGCATAATAGTGATTTTTAAAGATTCCTATGTAATTATTATACACAGACAGGACAGACAATTTCATGACTCTATAGCAGGCTACCACCCAGAGTGCTATGAATCTTTGGGAAATTTACTAAAGGGGAACAAATAAGCTTCTTATCCCTACCCCTTCCTCTTCCTGTATAACCACCACTCATTTGTAGACCACGGATCTTGACTAAAAAGTAATATTGCAATAAACTGAAAGGTCATAAACAAAGTTCTGTCTAAGGATTGTTCTCTAAAGAAGCGATCAGTGCACCGGGTTCTGGTTATTCATGGGTGAACCATCTTCAGTTTCTTTTGCCAAAGAATAGAAATACTATGGCAATTGGTGGCTGTATACAATTTTTATCATAACCTATAAAACATGTCATATGAAATCAATTAAAACTATCTGAATAATCTTTTGTGTGTATTCTATAAGGAGTACAAAACTATGAACCAAAGGCCAAAGTTACCAGGGGATGACCAAGTATATAAGGCTGACAGATGGGTCACAGGGACAGCAGCCAGAACGAAGGGCCACTTGGAAGACACTGCCGTGTTTCCATTGGCAGAGAGATGATGAGAAGTTCTGCTGTTCCAGAAGGAAAATAGCTCATTATTTAGTGCTTGGTTTGGTACATTCTTCTTCTCTTATGTTTCAGACATACACACATTTATCTTGAGTTTTCTTTGGGGCCTTTCTCTTCTCTCCTTCACCTTTAAACCACAAACAAGTACACCCTGTTCAAACCTGTGTGTGTTCAAGAACAGAAGATACACCCAGACAGATGAAGGAATTCAGAGGCAGAGCAACAAAGACATCACAATGCTTACCAATGGCCTGGATTTTTTTTTCCTCTGAGTCTCACTGTTCATCAGGTCTTTAAAGGAGAAGCCCCATTGGAGAGAACTCGTTCTGGCTACCTGCCAAAGATAGATTCTGTATTCCAGAATCCCTGTAAAAGAAGAACTTTGTCTAGTGACAGATGCACCTGAAATTTTTAGAGATGGTATCAACCCCTACACTGACACTTTCTTTATGTTGGACAATTTGGAGATGCACATTCAAACTTTATGCAAAAATGCTCAGGAGAAGAGCATCAATAGGGTATTTGGATTACTGAGTTTGGATACAGAGTTCTATAATTTACCGTATGCATTATGATTTATCTGCTTTGTAGCCTAGAGACATTTTCCAAGCCTCATTTTGTTTACCAGTAAAATGGATATAGAAACAGAACATGCCTCATATGGGTTGATAGGAATATTCAGGAAGATATGTGTATAAAACTCTTTGAGCTGTATGTGCTCGTTCATGTGAAATATATTTGTTGAAAGCCTACCATAAAACCAGGTACATAGGTGCTTAAGATTTAACAGTGGATAGGACAGTCCAAACTCCCCCCACTCACCCTCCCTGTGTGAGCTTGCATTCTAGTAAAAGGAGAGAAAATGCAATTCAATGCAGAGTAAAATACATGTTTTTTTTAAGAGATGTTGTTTTTAAGTCAATGCTTTTAGTAAATGTTGCTGTTAATGGAAAATAATGTCTCAACATAGCAAGACAATTGCTGGGTAGAAATGCCAAGTATTTTTCACATGACCTCATTCATTACAGAAGCTTAAGTAACTAATACATTAAGTCAAACGTACAGAGACATTGTGTTTCTGAAATAAATGAATCCAACATCCAAGGCTTAGTAGGGTTGAGTCAGCTCTTTGACTGAAGTTAAAAAACAACAACAACAGGAAAACAGCATGTGCAATCACTGAAGTGATTTCTTAAAGATTATATAACTCTGGAGTGAGGTCACGGGAGCCAATGCCATGCTCTCAACGACTCCATCATTGTTCCTGCTCAGACGACAGACAGATGTGTGCAGTTTGCACTGTGTGTGTTATCCTTACTGAATGTGGAAACAAAGACCTCCCACATTTTGAAGGCTTTTAAAGCTTTATCTTACCAGGGAGCATTACCTTGTCTCCATCACCTCAATAGATGGATGAACATTGCACCAATCACGGCTTAATCTTCTGTATGACTTTGAAATGTTCTTTTCCTTAGCTAATAATAAACAATATTTCCCCTCCAAAAAAATCAAATGTCATTGCTTCCATAAGCATGACTGTGTGCATGCAGCCAATTCCCTATAGAGGGAGACTGATGTTTATGAAAAGAAATGACCCCTAAAAAGCCAGGGTTCGAGGCATCATGGAAACATAAGCTAGTCACACAGAAACAAGCTGGGAACTTCTCTTTTCAGAAAGCAGCTACAGGAAACTCTAAATCTGCTCGAAGATCTCGGCAGCTACATCTGGCAGGCCTTAGCATGCACAGCCTTGCGATTGCTGGCAGAACCATTTGCTTTCTGCCTGCCAGATTGAAGGAGGCTTCTAGCAGCCAAACTGGTTTGAGCAGAGAAACTCTCAGTTCCTGTTGAACATATATTTACATGAAATGAACCCACTCACAGTAAATGGAAAGGATTGACCATTTGGGGGAAGTGAAAATGTGGTGTCTTAGACTTATTTTTGTCTCTAATATTAGCTCCTTAAGTGTTTAGACCTTGATTTTTTTCTTCCTCTCAGATGTCTTATATCTAAGCAAACCTGGTGATGCTCTGGTTTAGGCATTGGGCTGTTAACTGCAAGGTCGATGGCTCAAAGCCACCAGTTGCTCTGAGAGAAACGTGAGGCAATCTGCTCCTGTTAAGATGTACACTGATAGAAAGTAGATTTGAGGTCACTGTGAGTCAGAAGCAACTGTGTGGCAGTGGGTGTGTTTTGTTTTGATGTGGTCTGTACTTATTCTGTCTCTCAGCCACATGATGTTACATTATTGCAGCTGAATGATTCGATCCCTTATTTTTCTTGTATAGGCAATATTTGTACTGTTATCATTCAAGCTAGTTAGATCTGGGCAGGAGAGTAATTGTGATTAAAGGGGAGAATTTAGAGTCAGAAATACCTACAGAACTGACTTGGGCAAAACTTTGGGCAAGTCGTTTGAACTCTAGGAGTTCTCATCCCTAAACTGGGAGTGATGATAGTATCTGTGTCACCACTCCGTTAAGAGGATTATATGAGATAATGCAGAAACATTCCTGGAACATAGGACAAATTGAACAGCTCTTTCTTTTCTGTGGTTTCAATTTGTAGATGATTACAGAGGGTTTCCCTCTGCGGTTCTAAGTGTATGAGTGCATTTTAGATCTTAGAAACATTAGATACGTTTCTACATATTGAAAACAGTTTTTGAAACGCTTTATGCATCAGGCAGCACGTTGCTCCCACACTGACTAGAAACACTCTTTCATCTTGATGGATATAAAATTGCATCCCGTGTGTGGGTGTGTGTCCATATCATTGGATCTCACTTCTCAAAACTGACACATAACTGCTCCACAGAGTGTGCAGAGGGGATCACCAGGCCTTGTCTCTGAATTACCTCTTGGTAGACTGGGGCCTTCAAACGTTGGGGTAGCAGCAAAGTAAATGCCTTTGACTATATCCACCACTCCAGGTACTACTATTGGAGGTAACTGAGACTGACTCTACCCCTGAATCAACCCTGAATCAAAGCTCTTCTGTTCCTTTCCTTCCCAGGGCACCTTAAAATTTTTGTGACCTGATAAAAGAACCTCTTTGCCATTGCAGCATAAAGTAACCAGCTGCTAGGTGTGACAAGGAAGAGGCTATCTGCTCCCATAAAGCATTGCAGACCTTAGAACAGGTGTCCTCAAACGATGGCCCGCCGAGGAAGTTTATCCAGCCTGCCAGGAGTTTTTTGCTACCACTGCTGTCCTGCTTAGCAGTCGACTTATCCCAGGTCCACAGTGAGTTTGTTCATAGTTTGTTTGTTTATTTTAACTATAGTCTGGCCCTCCAATGGTCTGAGGAACAGTGAACTGGCCCACTGTCTAAAAAGTTTGAGGACCCCTGCCTCAGAGCCTCTCTATAGGGTCTCTTTGACCTGGAAACAGTCTCTAAGTCAAGGAAACACTGGCTTGAAACTTAATTTCAGATCATTATCAGGGGGAGCAATCTCTAGGAACCTATAAAAGTCATTTTAAATATATGCTCCTCATCCCTGGTTTATCCATTTTTATCTTGGATGGCAATTCAATTTAACAAACAAGTCTTGAGTAACTTCTTTGTTCAAATAACATACCCTTTTAGGCCTACAAGAATATAATAGAACTTACGGTTACTTAATATCATAGCTAGAAGGGAGATCCCCTCTTTAAGTCTGTGTGAATAAGAATTATTTTTCTAGTAAGTGACAGAAAGTCAACTGAAACTAGGTTAAGGGGGGGAAGTAGTATTGTTAGGGGAAGACTGACTCTCAATAAGACTAAATTGAGCTGGACTGCAGTACTAAATGAAGAAATTGTGCTTTCCATTCCTTGGTTCTAGTCTTTTCTTTAATGTCCCTGCCCCTTTCTTTCTGCCCTCTCTCAGGTCTGGCTGCTCTGCTCTCCTGGTTCAGGCTCAGATTGTTTTCTCACCTGGTGGCAAAAGTGGTTTCGGGTAATTGAATGCCTTGACTGCAATTAAACTGAAAGAACAGATCCTTTTAGCCTGGTCCCACACAGTTCACATGCACACAGCATTCTAGCCCGGCTTCATGTCGATTTTCAACCTTGAGCCAATCCCTGAGTCTGGAGACTTGGAGCTGGCTGAACATTCTAAGGGGAGGAGCAGTCCTTCTGGACTAAGTTGGGGAAGGGGAAAATTCCAAAAGGATGCTGAAAAAGGCAAAAGAAAGAAAGAAAGAGGCTGACTATCCCATGCCTCCCTCTCCACACCCCTTTTTATAGATCAGCATATGGATCAAAGTCCTAAAGGCAATAAATGCCTTGTCTAAGAGTAAACATGTGTGAAACAGTGGAAATATTAGTGCCTGCTTTGTTGTGATGAAGACATGCATTAATCATTGTAAAATGCTTAGAACAGTACCTGGCATATAGGTGCTATACAAGTTCTTGCTATTATATCATCACCACCAGTAAATGCTCACTAAACACAAAGCACTTTACATTTATATTATTCTCTTATTTTCATAAAAATCATAATGAGGGGCTGAGCCCCAGTGGCATAGTGGTTGTGTGGGGGACTGCAGCCCACTGGCTTGGTGGTTCAAATCCAGCAGCAGCTCTCCAGGAGCAAGACTGGGCCTCTAACTCTTACCATGGGGCAGTGATGCCCACAAAAAAAAACAGGAACCAAAAATCTTAATGAAGTAGGCATGCTCATTCTGATTTGACAGAAGAAACTGGATGTTTGAGAGATTAAACCACTTTACCCAGCACCTAAGCTAAGATGGAACCAAGTTTTCAACTTCAATCTGTCTGACAACAAAGCCTGAATTTTCAACTTGGCCCACAAAAATGCAAACCCATTGTCATTGACTCTATTTTGGCTCATCATAATCCAATGGGTAGAACTGCCCCTGTAGGTTACCGAGACTGCAGCTCGTTATGGTGCTAGAAAGCCTGGTCTTTCTCCCACAGGACGACTGGTGGTTTTGAACTGCTGACCTTGTGTTTAACAGCCCAACATATAATCACAGCTCCACCAGGGAATTTGATGTGATGAATAGGGTCACAGAAAGTTTTAAAAAGATAATCACTACCTATTAAGTGCTGAGTAATACATGCAAAGAGAGGAGCAGCAGGCCTGGCTCCTGGCTGATTGTACGTAATTTCAAGAATTTGATTCAACAAATAGCTACTTGTGCGCATGCCCCGTGCCCCAAATGTCCTACCTGCAAAAGATACAGCACTAAATGAAATTGATTATAGCTTGCTGAGTGCAAATTTGAGTTGAAAGAGATAATTGGGCAATTTAAGCAAAGGGCTGATGGAATGATAAGAGCAAAGGAAGATGGACACAGTTTGAGAGGCCAGGTGGTGTCCTCACAGACACACGTTGAATCGTGGGACTTGATGTGTTGGGGAGAGGCAGATCGGGATGTGGAAGAATGCTCACTGCCATGCGGTTGATTCCATCTCACAGGACAGACTGGAACTGCTTCCCAGGGTTTCCAAGGTTCTCTCCGTTCTAAAAGCAGACTGCCAGAACTCTCTCCTGCAGAATGGCTGGTAGGTTTGGCTTTCAGTGAGGAGTCAAGCAGTTAGCCAAGATATTGGTACTCTGTGATGGAGGTATCCACATGCTGAAGAACCGCTCCAAACCAGTGGATGGAGATGCCAGATCCCTAAGAGGGGCCAGGAGAGCACAATGCCGATATGTGCTCTTAGAGATACACACACAAACCTTGAGAAACTCTCCCCTCTGAATTAGAATGACCTCAGTCTACCATCTACTGAACAACCTGATTAATAAAGGAGAATAGATGACCATGTTGGAGAATGTTTATTTATTTGTTTGTTCGTTTATTTATTTATTCATCTATTGTGATCCCCAAACCACAGGACAGAGACAGAAGCATGAAGTTCTTTACCACCCCCACCCAGCCACCCCCTGAGTGGTTGAGACACAGCTGCAGAAAGGAGATAGAGCTTAGTTAAAAATGAAAGGTAAAGAAAGGCTTTATCAGGGTCGGGAAGAACCTTTGGGAGGGGAAAGGAGAGCAGAGAAAGGACAGGAGAAAGGGCGGTTCTGCACCCAGCAAGTAGGTGATGGAAGTGCAAATGCTTATGTTTTTACAGTACTGTACAAGCCACCCTGCCCACACCAAATTACAATGTTTCCCAAATCATTTCAATTTCTAGGAAAGAATCTTTTGGTAATTGTTTTACCCTTGATAGCTGGCTTTCCTTTTCCTGTGGAGGAAAAGATAAAAGATAAAACTAGCAATGATGCTATCTCCAATCCCCTAATATTGATTTTGTTACGAGTAAGAATTAGTAAGGTTTTACCACTTGTAGAATGACTGAAAAAGCTGCCAACTTTTCATGCATTGTACTGTTTTAAAAATTTTAGGTCTCACGGCGAGTTCCAAAAGGCAAAATGGTGTAGTCCCGATCCTTCATAAGGTCGACCTGAGAATAAAGGAGGGGGTTTGGGGCCACAGCGTATTCCTAGAACGTTGCTATTAGAAAATGAAGATACATGATTATCTTAAGAAGCAGTCCCCTTTTGAACAGCAGATATGAGGGAATGCTCAAATAAGCATTTTAATTGAACCTGCTTAGGAGGCGTCCTCTCACTTTATAGATGGTGCACATGAATATGCTAATAGCAGAGGGCAGATGTGACAATGTGATGCATCGGGTCCTAGGAGTTTGTTACATGCTCTTATTGCTACGATTCTTCTAACGCACAACCCTGCCAGCTCACGTTGTTAGTAAGGAAAACGAACGCTCAGAGAGAAGAAATGATTTCTCCGGGTCCCAAAACTGCAGAGTCTGAAGGGAGACCCAAGTCCTCTGATCTGTGCATCCTCCCCAGTTTCATTGGGAAGCTCTCCTTTTTCACATTCGTATTGATGTTTTCTACATAGTTGCCAGTGAAAAAAAAGCTTAAGGGAAGATATGTCTCATTGCTACTCAAGATTTTTGAACTGGTTATTACCAGCTCACAGGGCACTCATTAAGAAAATCTTGCCAAATGAAAAAAAATTAAAGCACAACATTTGAAAATGAACTAAACAGTGTACCTGGTTGATTGACATCCTGCCCCCAACTCATCCAAAATCACTTGAAAACAGTTCTGGAAACCACATGCATCCTTAGAACCCAGTCATGCAGAGCTGGTCTACACCTTCCAAGAGATAACTTGGAAATCTAAGCACACTGTAAATTTGACAGTATTCCGACCACAATACAAACTGGTGCCTGTACGGCTAACTCCAGACAGTTTGGTGGCAAAAGCTGAACACCTGTCAATGAATGATTTGTGTGTGTGTGTGTGTGTTTGATTTTTTAAAAGTACACATTTGCCAAGATTGGGGTCCATCTTCTTTTACTTGTAACTTGTTTCTCCAGATATGATACCTCTGTTCCCTAGCTGCTCCCCTTCCTGCCTTCCCCTTTGCCACGCGACATATTCTGTTATACATGCTGTGTACCCAGAGAATGGGTATGGACTTTGTGCTCAGTAAAGCAGGGGGGCAGAAAAAAAGAGGAAGGCCTTCAACAAGATGGCTTGACACAGGGCCTACTAGCCCCGTGGGCTCCAGTGTAGGAGCCATTGTGAGGCTGGTGCAGGGCCAGGCAGCGTCTTGTTCTGTCGTGCATGGGGTTGCAGTGACTTGGAACTGACTCCGAGGCATCTAACAGCACAGTCGCCTATGGTCCCTGTCAGTCTGCCGTGGGTGACATCTGAGTTGACAGGGAGGAGGGAGAAACTAATTAGCCCAAGGCCAACTCCTATCAAACAGTGGTCGGGCCTGCCCTTACCACCAACTATTTTTTACTCTTTCTGACATCAACTGTCCTTCCCACAGCCCTGTTGCTATGAGTCAGAGTCAATGTCCATATTTCAAACCATAAGACGCACTTTGTCCCTTAAAAAATGGGGGAGCAGCTGAAAGGAGGGTTCATCTTCTGGTCCAAAGGTGTGGTAGTCCAGAAGATGTTAGTATACTGGTACTCTTTGGTTAGGAAGACTTTTTCTTGTTTTCCTGCTCTAAAAACTGGGTGTGTCTTATGGTCTGGTGTGTCTTATGGCTCAAAAAATACAGTAGATGGAATTTGAGTATCTGGATGGTGCAAAGAGTTAAGCATTTGATTTCTAACCCAAAGTTTGGAGATGGAAGTCCATCCAAAGGTCCTATGGAAGAACAAATGGCATTCTGCTGCCCAAAGCCTTGACAGCTCTCTGAGTTTTCCATGACAGCTCTCTGAGTTTGGAATTGACCAGGCAGAAACTTTATTTATTTATTTTTTTGCTTTTAAGTCATTAGAAAGCTCATAGATAATACAGAAAGTGCCTTGTCACCCATCCTTATGGATTGCTACTGGGCAAAACAACTAAAGCACAAGCATCAAAAATACAAAAGAGAGCTGGTGATGAATTTTTTTTTCCTTTATGTTCCTCCTGTCAGAACAGTCTATCAATAGAGTAACAACCATGCAAACATAGCACAGTATAAACAATGGTAGAATCAATCCCTTAAAAGGAGAGTTTAAGTTGTATGTGTTCAATAAAAAACTAATAAGAAGCTTTTGTAATGCCATGACATCTTTGAATGTGGCTAAAATATGTCATGTTGTTCAAAGAGTTGTCCAGGAATTCCTAAAAAGTGCATTTGAATTAAATGTAAAATCAGATCTATTTCCCCCCAAAGTCCACGGAACCTTTTATTCCACTATTGCCACATTTCTATAAATCTAGTCATCACCAAAACAAAATTCAAAAGATGAAATTTCATCTCTTAGAAATTGTATTTTGGGTAAGATATTTTAACAGGTGTGGTTGTTATATAATCGTTTATCAATTTGAGGATTAAGGGGTGGAGTCTAGCCTGTCAATCGAGTAATAGACAATGAGGCCACTCTATGGGCATGGCCTTCTCCTGAGGATTCTGGGAACTTGATCTTTCTTTCTGGGCTCACTCCTTTAGAGACTCTCTACTGACAAGGCTGACTCCTTCTGAGACAACCCTGAGGAGAAGTCACATCGACCTACCCTGATGCAGCCCAGGGAGCTGGAAAAGTCACGTGAAGACCCCTACTAGAACTGAGATGTTTACAACACCACTGGATCCAAAAGGCAGTTGATCCACCCACTGGCTATGATCTCCCTGTATTCAGTGTCGTCGTATGTGTTTCATGAGTCTAAAGGGGACCTTATAAATTGGTGTCAGACTTATGAACTTGATCTGGACTTGACTGAGGTGCTTTCTCAATCTTTAATTGCTCTTGTATATTAGGCTCTTTCTTATACAATATGTGTGTTTATACATTTGTTTCTCTAGTCTACCTGGACCGACATAAAAGGTCATGATACTTTTGGGTAGTAATCACAGAAAAGAACAAAAATGTCACTTTAGAAGGAGAGAGGGAAGAAGGTTGAGCTCATGTGGACACCTACATTTGAATTATTATCAATCTCTTAAAAAGTATATAGGGAAAAAATACACAGAAAGAAAAACTTAAATTACATAAAAATGTCTTATATGAAAATTTATTTTTTATAAATTTATTTTAAATTGCAAATGATTACATTTTAAATGAATGAGGGAGGCCTATGTAGAATTTCCCTTATATTTTTCTCATATCAGTTTTATTTTCAAACTTTTGCTAATAGTTCTGATTTTTCACCACAAATAAGCATGTTCTTTCTCAAGTAAGCCTTAACTTTCAAATTGTAAAAAAAAAAAAGACAAATATTATTCATTTTGCAGCAAGAGCTTATATGGTTGTGTGTACCATATTTAGAAACTAAAAGTTTGCTCAAAATGTTATCTAATATTAAGTTGGCAAATCCCACTTAAAATTACAACACCCTCGGCAGGTAATGATGAACTGAAACTACCCTGTCATATATTTCTAATGAATGTGAAATTGGCACAACTCTGTTGAAAATCAATTTGGTAACATTTATCTCAGCCTCAGGAATTCAACTTCTGGGAAACTCCCTGAAGAAATTAATCTAAAATATGGGTGAAATATCTAGATGAAACAGTTGAGTAATACAGGTATAAGGGTATCATTTTGTATATGAGATTATAAATTGATACACCTATTAGACCAGTATAAGATTATAAATGTACAATACTTAGAAAATCTATAGATATTATATTATAGGTATCATGTATGGTAAATATTTATTTTGGTGATATTTTGATGATTTTCTATTTTCTTTCTTGACATATAGCTAAAAATTACTTTGTACCAGTCAAAAAATATTGTATGTTTTTGAATGAATGAATACAAATGAATAGACTAATAAAATGTTATTTAATTTTAGTTTAATTTTCTTAGATATTTTAAACTTACATTAAAAAATAATGTGTTGGATTTAGGAGCATGCCCTCCTGAGCATCTCAATCATAGTGTATGTCAATGGACATTTATAGCCTATGCTTGCATATGAAGTTTATTATTTTTAAAAAGAAGTGCTTTTGTAACAAAGGTCTTGCCTAGATTACTAAACTAGTCCACTAGAAATAGCATATTCTGTATGTTGCCTTCACTCTGCTGAAATAGCCAAGCAAATGGTAAAGACTTCATCAAAAGGCCCAATTGTGGAAACATATTTGAAATGTACATATTGAAGGCTACAAAAATCATCTATTTTTACATAGTTCTGAATATACCCACATCTAATTTTCTAAGCATCCTCATTAAACTGTAAAAGAACAAGCAGAGTTATCAGATATTCATGCAAGAAAAATAAGGGGGAAACAAAGCCCATGAAGAGTGTAATTATTTTGTTCTGTCTTTAAATCTCCTTGCCAAGAATCTGAACTGGATTAAGTATTCAACACCAAGAGATTAAAGATGTATATCCCTGTAGCTACCAGAGCACACATCTCCACATAATCACTGGGATTAACTTTCCAAGGAAGTAGATCAAAGCTTTATTTCCTTGTGGGTATCCGATAATAAACGTCAAAGTGAAATCAAACTCTCATCACTTTTGCATCTATCCTTAAGCTACTGGTTGAAGAAGAATCAGAATATGTAAGCGATAAGGTCAGTGAGAGAGGAGATAGTTTCACAGTCAACAGTGGAAGCACTAGTCAGACAAACATAATAAAAAGCCAGAAAATCACTCGAAAGTTTTCATAGCATAATAAAAAATAACGAATAATGAATCTTTAATAAAGGTCAATGAATATTCAAAGCACCACAAAACATACCTAGTTAAAGTACAAATAAATCAACCAGGCTAGTGTATGTCAATGACTTATGGTGCATCTTTGCACGTAGCTTCTTGTAACCCTGCAGGAAGTGTGTTGCAAATTACAAAATATATGTTTTTAGTTCTAGTCCAAGTGAGGAAAATTTGGTTTCTGAATTAAAGAACTTGCACTTTCAATATCTGCAAACCACTTGACTCATTGTGCTTCATAGACCCTGAGTTCAGTCTTTTAAAAAATGAAGAAACAAAACTGTTGTCAATCTCTGGAAGAGAGCTTCACTTAGACTATGTCTGTCTTTGCATCATTTCTTCACACTGTTTCATTCTGGGTCAGATCCTGGTGAGAATTTGCGTTACCACACTATATGCACTGAATCAGAGTCTACATTGTAACAAGGGCCTTAGTTCATATAAGAATCACCTGGGCATCCATAAGAATAACAACCACCTGGTGTGCTTGTTAAAATGTAGGTTACAATGTGTAAATTATTAAAGGTTCATGGGAGAGGGGGGGTTGGGGAGGGAGGGGAAATATGGGGAGCTGGTACTGGGGGCCTCAGTGGAGGGAGGATGTTTCTGGGGTGATGATGGCAACATGTGTGCAACTGTGGCCTGCATACAATTAACGTGCATGTTCATGTGATGGAAAGTGTGTGGGCCCCTAATGGGATGATTTAAAAAAAAAAAGAGGGGGGAAGAGGAGCTTAGAGCAAGGGCTCAAATAGAAACTATTTGGAAATGAAGATGGCAACATGTGTACAAACATGCTTGATACAAATGATGTTTTGAACATCATAAGCGCCCCTGATAAAATTATTGAAAAAAAATGTAGACTCTGACTTAGTATATCTGGGGTAAAAATGCAAGTAACTGGTAGGGGATCAAATGAACCAATTTGAAGGTCTGACGAGTACTTCAAGATTTCACTTCTGCCTCTTGAAAGAGCCCTGGAAGGAATTCAAAGATGGCAAGGAGGAGGGTAGGGAGGAAAAGGGGGAAATCTGGCCTTTTGTCATTAATATTCCTGTATGTCCACCAGGAAAAACTGGAGCTCTCTGCTGTTAAGCATATCATAAACACTAAGCCACATTTGATGAATCAGCCTTCTGTTACATATTAGGGAATAGATTTATTTTTCCATTGTTTCAATTCCCTTACTTGCAATGCTTTTATCAGCAACATTTGTGAGCAATAAAAATATACCAATATTGAAAAGACAGAAATATTCCAGGAAGAAACTCCTAGAAAGACAATTGTTTCCTCTGGGCATGTTTAAAGGCTTTGAATCTTCAAAAGATTTATCTTTTGCATAGACTAAACATTTTAACTCAGTAAAAAATGACCTGTGCTTTTAAAAAATCTCCTTTAAAGCTAAGAAACAGTAGAACCAATATTTATGAAATTGAGACTGCTCTTGTGGAAGAAAACGTTCCAAACTTTAGCTATTTTTTAATCTAAATTTAATAAGTAGATAGTAAAAAATGATCAATGCAAGCCCATTTTGTATAATAAACAAATAAACATGTTGTTTTCTATCAATGTCAATGCAATGGTGTTTTATATGCATACCACTATGTTTTTCATTAATATTTTACATTTTCAGGGGAAAAAAACCTATCACATCTTTTCTACAGTATAGCAATTTTATACTTCTCTAAAAATATCATCTTCGCTAGTGCCCATATCTCCTCATATTGGTAGTATGAATGTTTAAATCATTTAAAATGTGTGAAAATTAACATTATCCTAAAAATGTTTACAAAGGGGTTTCTAACAGTTTGTAGGGAGATGGAACTAAAAGATGATGGAATTGTCCCTCAATCTTTTAAAGTCTGCTCACATATTTTTCTTTCTAGAGCTATATTAACTTTTGCATGCTAACATGACACAAACAAAAGCTTATTTCTCTAATTTTCTTCTGCAGTAAAATTGTGATCTCATTACATATTTCAAGTAACAACAATTTTATATTCCTATAAATTGTAACTGCCAGATTAGGAACAGTCCAAAAAGAAATTAAATTAATAGCAATATCATCAATCTTGGATAATAATAAAAATTACAAAATCATTCATAATTCTTCATATTCTATCCTCATCATAAAATGTACTTTCTCAAATTTCTGCCTGATCGTCCCTAGGACACAAGGTCATGAAGGAAAGTCCAACTTGTGGACACCATCTAGGTCCCTAAGAAAGTTAACTACATAATCCTGAAGTTGATCTTTAGGGTAGAGAAAGCATTCAATTGCTCAGTCCATGGAGTGGAAAGAAAGCATGCACTTCTCTTCAGTGCTTGATCTTTGCCTTATTTCTCTACCTGCTAGTGTGTGTGAGTCACATTTTAGGAAATAAAAGCTTAGGAAAAGATAGTCATAGAGACCCAGGTCAATGAAATCCTGGAACTTCTTACTTCCTATGGAAAATAAGCAGTTCAAAGGTAGAAAACTTTCCAGGCATATCAGTTTTTATGTCAGTAGTTCCCACATTGCCTTCTGATCTTCCCATTTATCTTGTACCCTCCTTCCAATCCAGGTTAGATGACCAAACAGTGAATGCAGAAGAGAACGCTCCAGAAAAAAGAACAAAAGACTGTGGTCTCCATGACTGTGTCTCAGTACACATGTACAAGGTGAAAGACAGATTTTGATGAGCCAACAAGCCCTACTAGTGACAGCACGACTAGAATCAGCACTGACAACTTGCTGTGGTTTGCTCTGTACCTTCCCAGGCACTGAGCTCAATCCATTCCCTCCATTGTCTCATAAGAGCCCTGCAGTACAGAACATGGAATTTGTCTTTTCGGTGGGATATGTAGAGACTATGGTTGCATAGTGGATACTCCTTGGACCGTTGACCACAAACTCGGCAGCCTAAATCCACCAGCTGCAACACCAGGGAAAGTTGAGATTGTCTACTCTGCTGAATAGCCACAGTCTCAGAAACTCACACAGACAGTTGGACCCTGTTCCCTAGGGTTGCTATGTATTCGAACCGCCTCAGTGACAGTGAGACTGAGTTCGAGTGGGCAGTGTACACAATCTCTGAATGTCACAGCTAAGGCCACAGAACCCAGCTCTATTGCAGTCTTCTCACTGGACTAGACTGTCCTGCGGCAGTCACAGGTACATGTGAAACACATGGGACACCCAACGAGCTACTGATAAATGTTCATCTAAGATCTGTTCGTTATCTCTTCAAATTTAAAATGCTTACTGCCCCCAAAGTCACCCTTGTTTTGTGTTCCCTAATTTTGGTTTTTATTATTCTGCACTTCACCCTTTGGTCAGGTCCTCTTAGAGTCGTAGTATGGAGTTCGCCTACATGCTTAAAGTCACATTTCTTTGCAAGAGCTATTTTTATGCTTCCAAGTCATTCTTTTCACATTGCCTTTTCCCATTTTCCAAATCAGCTCACCTTTGTGTATGCCCTTAGAACCGTGTCATTAGCCATAACAATGATTGATCTATCTTCCTTCCAGCCTTTAGCCATCTGTGCAAGCAAAACTTTCAACCCAGACATTTTAAGCATTCAACATATACTGGAGCTCTGTTCAATAGATCTTTCATAAATCCCCAGTCCTCAGCCCCCAGCCCCCAGCCCAAGAGAGTAAGAAAAGTCAGGTCATGAGCAGGAAGTAAGGGAGACAAGGCAGTTTCTGAGCTGAAACTCAGACTCAAAGCTGGTTTATTGTTGTCATGGCTACGAGTTCCCCAGGCCTAAAGTCACTGGTTTCTGAAAAGAATGATGCAGTGTCTAGCCTTACAGCTGGACATATAAACCAAATTAGTCTACCATGCCTCTACCTGCTCTGTGGTTATTAGTGAAAAGAGCAATAGATCACACAATCAGTCATGCAGCAGTTAAGCCCCACACGCACAGCTTTCTCAAATCTGCAACTCATTTTTTTCTTTCAGCTCCCCAGAAGAATAGCTTGAAACCTACAAGGGGGGGAGGGGGGTAGCAAAGTCATTGTGATAGATCTTTTAAACTCTTGAATGAAAGGTAAGCCAGAAAAGTCATTTTCTTGGGTTTTTAAGGTACAAACACTACCAGGACTTTAAATCACACAAATAGTGGGGGAGAAAATAAAAATTGGGAGGGGTGGGGTGGGGTAGGCTCACAAATTTGCAGTGAAGGAAGTCAAGACTTCATTGATTTGCTAAAGAATTTTTTCAAGAGAAAAATGGAAACGTGTGTTTCAGAAAAGGGGAGCCCGGTGCGCCTGCTCCAGATGTGAAATGGGAGCCTGCAGAGCTGCATTGTCTGCCTTGCTCTCCACGTGATGAATTGAATGACCTGGGGGAAGTAATTTAACTGAGGCGTGTAAAACAAAATATGCATTTACCCACCAGGACGTGGTGTCTAAGCTAGGCCCACACCTGCACCACTCACATCACTGCGTCCTCAAAAGCATGAGAAAGTCCCTCTCGTCTGTTCCCCTCCTTCTACCCCAGCCTATCTTCACTTGTCTGCACGTCTCTACTTCTGGCTTTAAACACTCAAGTCTTATCACACTCATAAATATTTCCAATCCCCTGTCTCCTTCCTCCACCTGGTTCTGCTTTATCTCCTGTTTCTACACACAAGAGTTCAAAACTGTAGAATAGGTTAGGTCTTCTATTTTTCGTTTTTCCCCCTCACGCAGCCTGAATCTACCTGGGGCTCCTTAAGCCCTCACTGTCCTCAGACCAGTCTTTGGACTCACTTCCTGTAACAGGTATTTGTGGCCAGAAACTTCTCTACATGTGCTTGTCTTCCTGCTTTTAACATTCTGTTGTGATCCTGTTCCCCAATTTAGCATAGATTGTGTTGCCCAACCTTAAAAAAAAAACAAAAAACAAATCAGCGGCCACTCTGAGGTCATTCTGACGCCAAGTGGCCGGCTATAGGGCTTCTATGGCTTTACCAAGTTGTTCAAGTCCAGAGAGCCTCATCTTTTTCTCTTGGAGTGGCTGGTAGGTTTGAACAACTGACCTGGTACAAATCTTACCCAATAGTGTCCCTGTCCCTAGGGTTCAGCTCACCCTAAAGCAAAATGGGCATGGGCTGTCATTTCATCCATCCATCCACACACCTCCTTCTCTCTCTTTTTTAAAGATGGATGGATATTTATTATACTTCTTCTATACTTTTCTGCATTTTTAATTAAAAATAATTTTATTGGGGCTCATACATCGTTTTTCACAATACATAAAAAAACATACTGTGCTAGGCACCTTCACATGTCTGCTGCTGTCATCATTCCCCAAACATCCGCCTTTCCCCTTGAGCCCTTGATACCGGCTTTCCATCCTTTCCCCTTTTCCCTGCTCTTCCCTCCCCACCAACCCTCAATGCTTTATACATTATTATTGTTCTGTCATATCTTACACTGCCCAACCTCTTTCCCAACCCACTCCTTTGATGCCTGTCCTTCAAATAGGAGTTTATGTATGTATCCTTGCAGTTGGTTCCATCACCTCTTTCTCTTTGGGTGATAACTGTTGCTGCTCCGTTGAACAGTAAAAGGAGGAAGAGGGAAAGCAAGAGTTGTTTCTTAGGCAGGAAAACATTAACTGAGGGCTAGGTAGAGGCTATGAGTGGAAACTTATTATACTGAGATATAATTCTATATCAATAATGAAGTTTAAAATTCTCAGTTGTTACCCATTCCATCCTGGAACAAGAAAAATACATTCATGTTTGGCCTGGAACCAGTAGCTTATCTTAAGGAAACGGTTTAATGATAGAAACTTCTGTCATTGTGACAATCGGTGGTAGAGATATTTTTGCAGCGGGGGGTCTCTTAAGAACATAGTTTGCAACAGGGCTACAGGTATTTGAATCCACATGAAGCAAAGCTGTTTATATCTGTGGCAGTTATGTGCTTATGTTAATTTTATAATTGAAATATAGGGGTGGAGTCTGGCCTGTTAATCAGGAGAAAGCCATTGAGTAGCTGATGAAGCCTCTGTGTGGGCATGGCTTTCACCTGAGACTCTTGGGAAATCTCGCAGTATTTCCCTCGTGAAGATGAGAAGCTATCTTCTCCAGTTGTTGGGAGTTAGTTTCAGAGACGATTAATCACGGGCAAGACAAGCTGGCAGCGTTCAAGAAGCTGGAGGAGCTGGCGGAGAGACCATACGGCTTTGCCCTGATGGAGCCAGACCTCGGAAGCTGGGGCGGCCACATGGAGACCTCTGCCAACGATGAGTTGCTTCTGCTGTTGAGCCCTCGAGGCGAGGTCCCCTGCCAGCACCGGGATTCTGCACCCACTGACCTGTGACTTCGTGAGTCGGAAGAAGATTTTATTGACTGATCTCGGGCATATGAGTTAATACCGAACTTACGACTTTGAACTGGACTGGGGGGAAGGGGGGCGGGGATGCTTTCTCCATGTCCCATTCCTTTTGTGTATAAACCTTTTCCTTATACCTATATGCGTGTCTCTGAAATTTGTTCCTCTAGTCTACCCAGACTAACACAATATCTGACAGTCATGCAGGATAAAAGGCAATGTGTACAATAGGAAAAGGAGCTGTGATAGTGCAGTGATTAAGAGTGAGCCCAGAATTGAAAGATCAGTGGTTCAAACCCACAAACCACTCTGAGGTTGAAAGATGTGGCCTTCTGCTTCCCATCACGATGGAGCAGCTCCACCCTGTCCTGTATTCCCTGGCCTGTGAGTTGGAATCAACCAGATGAGAGTTTTATATTTATTTTTGGTGGAATGGCATGGGTTCAGGTTAAATATGGATCATGCCTTATGTAGTCCATGGTATAATCTTTAACATCTCTAACATGTTAGATACCTGTCCTTGAGTGAATAAGCATAGAACACTAGCTCTTTTGAGAATCTCCAGGTGTCAGTGAATATGTAAGCATTCAGAATATATTTCTAGAATTATTTTTATATTTAAAAGTATTTAGATTTCGTTTTTCTCCAAGTTTGAAGAAGGTAGGGCTTAGAGTTTTGATTCCGCCTTTTTTGGTTTGTTTGTTTTTGTTTGGGGGCATCACTGCCCTCTGGTGGTGGGAGTAGGAGGCCCAGTCTTTGCTCCTGTGGAGCCGCTGCTGGAATTGAACCTCCATCGCAGTGGGTCGCAGTTCTGCGCACAACCACTACGCCACCGGGGCTCAGCCTTGATTCCACCTTGTAAGCAGGTAAGCAGATGTTTTTTTCCCCAGGTTCTGGTCTTCCCTGAAAGATGTCCAAGGTACATGAAACAAAGACTTGTCATCCCTGCTTCTGGCTGTGCTTCTCCAAAGACAGAATTGTTTACTTGTCAACTCATCATGACTTTAATATTCTTTGCCAACCTCATAATTCAAATGTTTTAATTCTTCTGAAACATTAATTGTTCAACTTTTTCAAGCATATGAGGAGATTGAAAATACCACGGTTTGGGCAATGTCCATCCTGGTCTTCAACATGATTTATTTGCCCTTCAATATACTTTAGATGCCATGCAGTAAAATTGGTAAATGCAATATATTTTTCGACTTCTTGATTGATGCTTACATGAACATTGATTGTGGATCAAGACAAAGGGAAATTCTTGGTAATGTTTAGCCTTTTTCTATTTATCATGATGCTATCTACTGGTCCGGCTGTGAGAATCTTGATTTTCATTATACTGAATTGGAATCCATCCAGGCAGCTACAGTCCTTGATCCTCAATTTTTCAAGTCCTCTTTTTCAGCAAGCAAGGTTGTCTGATCAGCACATCTAAGTCTTCCTCTCATCCTGATGCCGATTTTTTTCTTCATGTAGTTCACCTTTCATGATTATTTGCTCAACATGCAGATTGAAACTGAATGATAAAAACGATACAATTGTGACCTGCATCTTTCTTAGTTTGAAACCACGGATGTTTCCCCCAGTTTTATTCCTATGACTGCCTCTTGGTCTACAGAGAGGTTCTGCATCAGCACAATGAAGGGTTCTGAAATTCCCATTCTTCCTAATGTCCTTAATTTGTTATGGTCCATGTAGTTCCATGCCTTTGCATAGGCAAGAAAGCACAAGCTATTTTCTTTCTGGTATTGTCCCACTTTCAGCCAAGATCTGAGGGAAATCAGCAGTGATAGTCCTTGTGACACATCTATTTCTGAATTCCAGTTTTATTTCTGGCAGCTCCCTGTTGATGTGTCCCGGCAACTTTTTGAAAATCACTTTTAGGAAAATTGTGCTTGCATGTGCTATTCATGCTCAGTAATTCCCACATTCCATTGGGTCAACCTCATTTCAAATAGGTACAAATATGAACCACACAACTTCAATCCAACACCCTTTCTGATTAAAAAGTGAATGTCACTGTTTAACAATTAGAGGCCTTGATTCCTGGAACTAAGTGTCAGACTAAACCAGTCATTTGCTCTCTCAAACCTTGCCAGCCCCCAGATATGTGACATCAACCTAAAAATGCATGGTACACAATTAGATCTTTATTGTGGAGCTTATTATGACAGGAGTAATGACTTACACCTAACTGGAGTAGGAGTGCCAGGTATTCTGGATTATTTTCTGCCAGTTCAGTTCAAAATTATCTGTTCAAGCCAATTCAGCCCAGTAATTCAGCCCACTATGTTTTTTAATCCAAAATGACCTTTTTCTTCAAACATTCAAAATATTTTGATTAATATTTTTGAAAAGATGCTGAGCCCTGGTGGCATAGTGGTTGTGTGCGGGACTGCGGCCCATTGGGATGGTGCTTCGATTCCAGCTCCATGGAGCAAAGGCTGGGCCTCCAACTCCCACCACCTGAGGGCAGTGATGTAAAAAAAAAAATTATTAGAGAGCCAAAAATACATATTGGGCTGAGCCCTGGTGGCGTAAGTGGTTGAGTGCGGGACTGCGGTCCGCGGACTTGGCGGTTCAAATCCAGCGGTGGCTCTTAGGAGCGGCACTGGGTAGGGCCCAAGACCACCAGAGGCAGTGATGCCCCCCAACACACACACACACAAAAAGATGAAGATATCAAATAGAACCCTTACATATCTCAGAGAATTTATGGAAGTAACAGATGAATTAGTGAGATGGTCCCTGAAATAGTTAATAAGCCTCTCATGAAAACTTGCAGAATTGGAGGAAAATGACACTAAACTAGCTATTGAATCTGAGTTCTTCTTAACCCACAATTATGTGGTTCTATTCAAGTAATAAATATGTAGGCTTTTTGAAATTTACATCCTTATTATCAGAAATATGCAAAGCATGTTTTTATTTTGAATTAACTATCTCATAAATCATGAAGGCATACTTAAAATAAATGTTCCTTTAGCATTTAAGGCATATTACATATATTCTAGATTATACAATAATATGCCCTATGGTGTTTTCTCTTTGGAATATAGTGTTTCCTATTTTTAAGCAATGCAATATTTATTGAAGAATACTTAGCAGACCTGTAATTCTCATGGCATACCTGGGAGGTGTGAACACTCATGTGCTTAGTTGCTAACTACGAGTTTTCAAGTGCAAGTCCTTCTGGACACATTGTTGAAGGAAGGCCTTCATTGAAGGTCCCCCTGTGACCATGCCGGACTGCGTTTGATGCACTGGCATATTCCAACAGATGAGATGTGTATGTTGTGCTATGAAACACTACAAGGTCACTTTATATTTTCAAGCTTCTAATGGGCATGAGTAGATATACCTCACATAAATGTGAGATATCAAATTTATCATTGGACCTTTAACACTGAAGAAAACAGAATATGAAAAGATAAGTAAAAAAGCCCAAGATGACAAGGTTCTTCAGAAGATAGCAATATGGAGCCTGAGTCTCAGTGATATGTGTACAATGGAATCCCATCTGCTCACCATTTACCCCTGAACCATGTATGCCCGCTAACTTCTACAACACCACACGTGGTGCAAGAAACCAACAAGCCACCACTTCATTGTCGTTAAGTCGATGTCTAATTTTGTTCTTGTGGAGAGAAGCAAGCCAGAAAAACATGTGATCCATTCATTTGAACCCCAAAACAAACTTTATTTCTGAAGTTAGCTTAAAACTCTGCTTCAAAGTCAGCCATTTTAATTCATGCACATAGTTGGTATGTTGAACGAGCACAATTGAGACACTGTGTTTAAGAGACAGTCCATTTTTAAAAACATTTTTCACTCTGATTGATTCTGCTCCTAAGTTGCAAGCTCTGTTTTTTGTTTTTGTTTTTGTTTTATTTATTTTCTTAGTTGAGTTTCATTCTATAATTATAAGAGTTAGAGGACACGCCATCTTGCCCCATCTCACCTCATGTCCAGATGAATACTCTGCCAAGATCAGTGTTAGATATGGACCCACCCTGAATCAATCAAAGTTTCTGATTCTCTAGGTCTCAAGGACTAAGTCAAGGATAGGTGATCTAACCTGTAATTATCCAGGTTCTTTATTGAGAAAAATGAGAGAACGTTCTTTCCTACTCTGGCTTCTGAGGGAGGTGGAATACCCACTGCCCCTTGAGACGGCAATGCTGGAAAGAGCAGTATTAAGTGCTCTCTTCCACCCTGTTATCCTGCTTCTGTATCACAATATGCATCACAATATACTTAATTAGAAATCGTGTGTTTATCAGGTTTATTGGGATTACTAAGATGCCATTGTTTTGACCCATTCATGTCTGAAGAGACCTGTGTAAATAGCATAGTCAAAGACTGATATTTTAGAAGTAGGTGGATACATCTTTCTTCCACAGCACTTGCAGGTGAATTCGCACCCAAGGTCTTTGTTGAGCAGTGGAGAACAGTAACAGTTTGAAGCACTCAGGATAACTATTTTTAAAAGCCCAAAGTGGACTTCTCTACCTTGTCTGCTTGCCTATCTTATGGGTATATAAGAGACATAATGATCTCTTTTTCCCCTTCTAGCTTTCCATGTGAGATCCGAGCTCTGAAGACAAGTCTAACTGAAATGAATCTCTCTTCCTCTCCCTTCTGTCATCCAAAAAAGTTTCTAGTCCTCTTAGAGCAGGGTAGGTATGTGGACCGAACACATCCTATAAAAGGACTGGTGTTTAAAAATTAAACAAACAAACATACTCACAGCTATGACATCGAGGGCAACTCACAGTGACCCCCAGGACAGATGAGGGATGCCCCTTGGCATTTCCAAAACTGCAAAACTTGACAGGAGCAGAAAGCCTCATTTTTCTGCCTGCTGGGTTCAAGCTGCTGGCCTTATGGCTAGCAACTCAATGGGTAATCTATTACCTCACAACAAAGACGCTATTGCCTAGTGAGCCTGTAGGACAGGATAGAACTGCCCCTGTGGATGTCTGACACTTTCCCTAGGAGTCGAAAGCCTCAACTTTTGAGGTCAACAGAGAGGTCAGTGGTTTCAAACTGCCGGACTTGTGGCAAGCAGCCTACCATATAACCAGGCTGCCACCAGGGCTCTTGAATTTGAGAAATGGGTAAAACCAATCCCATAATCAGTCTACTGTCATGAGATTGTCCTAGTAGCTATATTGTTTATTCTCATTATCTTAGAATCAGAAAGAGAGGAGGTATGAATAATTTGCCCAGGAAACTTATAGCACCAAGGAATTTACTAACTAGAACTGGAAGAGAAGGAATTACTTTCCTCTCAGATTAGAAAGCTGGAAGAATAGCAATCCAGACAAATATGAGAAGAAGAAGAAGAAGAGAAAATGTACAGTAGCAATAAAAAGTAAAACCAATCCCTACAAAGACATCCAGTCTTAAAGGTCCCCTTGGTCTCAGTTATCTCTTAAGATAGATCTCTCTCGATGGTCCCTGTTTTTGAGGTAAAACAAAGAAACACCCTTCTGCTATGCTGTTGATTCCTACTCCCAGTGAGTCTCTGGGGAATACGGGAGACAAGGAATCCTTCTGAAAGCAGGCAGCTCCCTCTTTCTCCTGGAGAGCAGCCTTTGGCTTTTGAGCCACTAGCCTTGCAGTCAGCAGCCCCGCTTCTGACCCATCACTTGATTTACTCCTGCAAATTTGATTTTGGCTTTGACCACAGCAACTGAAAAAGAAATCTTGATGGATACTTTCCTCAATTGCTTATAAACAACGTAGACAGTTTTTGATGCTCCAGCATACTCCAGTATATTGAGGAGATGATAAGAACACCTTTTACAGCTAAACATAACTGGAAAGGGCATACATGTTCGACTTCGGGATCATATGCTTGTTAGTATTTTCTAACTAGTAATGAAAGAGAATAAGCATATGAACTTATTTTCAAATCATAGTACACAAGGAAGTACCCAGTCAACCTCAGCTATGGTCCATATTCCCCACATTCAGTCATATTCTTCTCCATTATATCTTCTGGTCACACCTTCCTCTTGGAAATTTTTTAAATTCATGTCTAAAGCTGACAGCCATACACTAAAGCATATATGTGTTCATATGCATGAGGTGAATTCTTAAAGTAAGAAAGGAAAGAATTGCTTAAATCTTTAATTACCATGGGGAGTTATTTTATCAGTCATTGAGAATTGTCTCACCTTTTTAATATTGAGGGCCCCTGTATAAAATCCACAAAACCATTCTATTTAGTAAAGGAAATAAGAAATGTTCAAGATGGTGAGCATACTGAAGTTTCACTGCATGGGTTGTCTGTATAACATTATGTAAGCGGGGTCTTTCTGTAATTATGAGTCACTGAGAAAAAATGTAGCATGTAGTGGTCCAGCCTGTCCACTGCGATCAGTGGGTGAGGCACTCTTGGAACGAGGAATATTGTTTTAAAAGAGAAGTTCAGGTGTGGGAGAAGTCGTGAAGAAAATGGGTTTCTGCAGCTCTCTTTCTTTAGGTTTATATTAGCTAAAGGGTGTGCTGGGGATGTATATAAAAAGGTCACAGCCACAAAGCATTAGTGCTTTAACAAACACAACTCAGAATAGAGAAGGCGGCTGTGAAAAGCATTATTTCTGGGTTGCAGGTGCTTACTCTGTACCACGGGAACAGAAAGGAAAAATAAATAAATAATGTGTCTATAACATTTAATGACATTCTGATGGATGTATTTCCCTCAAGGCCCTTTTAAGCACCTGTTGCCCTGCAGTGTATGTTGCTCTTTTTTTTTCTGGGTGTAAGAAATGAGTAGCTCACTTAGGATAACTGAGCTGGAAATGTGCATACCATATAAATGTTATAGCATATTTTTCAAGGCACAAAGATGATTTTACAAAAGAGAGAGAGCACCTAGACTGTGGGAGGAAGCTTTAGTCTAACCAGTAATAAGATTGTCTTATCGACTGTGCCTGTCTGCTCTTATTCTGTTCCTGTGACAATGTTTGTACAGGTGGTTTAATAGGCAACAGAGTACTGGCTAGGACGTCTTGGAGTTTCAGTACCATCCTAGACAAAATAAGACTTAGTCAATACCACAGGCTTCAAATTGTATGTTGAAAAAATTATGCCAATTTTGAGGTAACAGACTTAAAAAGAAAAAAAAGAAAGTCAACTAAAACACAGTGCACTGTTTGATTATAGAATTGGGCTTATTCTGCCCTAATGAAAAGTATTCTCTTTTCATATTGTTAATAATTCCAAGTTTTGTAAAGCATAGTTTTAATATTTTAAAAGAGAGATTAACATTAGGCATGGCCTTTCTGTAAATTATATTTCATTGTGTTTGTGGTGAAAAGAGTCATTTCTTAAGCTATTAAAGCGGTGTGGTTTTTAGGAATATTCCAAGAACAATAGGACTGTTTACATAAAAGTTATAATGACACAATAACAAAGTTAATGGACCCTAATGTGGGACATGAACATAGTCAACAGAGTGTTAGACATCTCACAATATTCACTATATCTTTCTTAGTGTCAATACCTCTGGAAAACGGACCATTTATATAATAGTAGCTACTAAGTTGGTGCCAGTTGGTGGACACAACTTAAACTTTGTAAGCAGATTCAACCTCCCCTGTCCAAGATGGGAGGAACAATCAGTTAGCAGTGTTGAACCCCCCTTGTATATGAAGTGAATCTTTATCATTATAAGATGTATGTAACACAGCAGTCATAAATGTAATAATTTTATATGTTCATTTCAAGAGCAAGCATCCTGTTGACATAAACATTGAATGGTTGGCTGCTAACTGAAGGGTTGGAAGTTGGGACCCACCCAGCAACTCCATGGGAGAAATTCCTGGCGACCTGCTCCCATGAAGATTGCAGCCAGGAAGAACTAACTCTCCAGGACACATGCACTTGGTCACTTGGGGTCTTGATGGGCTGGAATCTGCCGAGCAGTACCGAACACACACAAAGCCTCAGCAATTCATGGACACATGTTATTTCAATCATGTGGTACAAGTAGCACAGGAGGCATGGTTGTCTATCAAAGATAAAAAATGAAGAGCTTAAAATATGCTGTATCAATTGATATTATTCCAGACATACTGTACTCTCAAAGACCAAACCAAATTTCATGCAAAACAAAATTCATAGCCACTGAGTCTATTTTTCAACTGTTAGTGACCTCATTGAACAGGGTGGAAGTGTCCCTGTGGAGTTCCAAGACTGTAATTCTTTATGGGAGTAGGAAACCTCATCTTCCTCCCATGGAACAAGTGGTGGTTTTGAGCTGCTGACCTTGTGGCGAGCAGCCCAACTTGTAACTCACTATGCCACCAGAATGTCTTCATTAGAAGACCCAGCATGATTAAGCACTATGTGTTGAAAGACTCAACATGTTCTGCTTTAGAGAAGGAACGTGGCGTGACATGGCCATCATGGATGCTTTTCATGCCTCTCTTCTGGATACTCTTTCCCACAGACTTACATCTTAGCCATTCAGAAAGAAGTGTTTGTGACAGAGAGTGAATAACTCTGCAACAGATTTTCCTTTGTGCCCCCCCCCACCCCCGCAAATCTGAAGCGCCCTGGTGGTGTAGTGGGTTACCCTTGGGTCTGCTAACTGCAAGATCTGCAATTGTAAATCCCTAGCGGCTCCAGAGGAAAAGGGTGAGGTTTCCTATTTCTGTAGGCTATCACTTGCCAGTTTGTTGTACTTGACGGCATGTGTTTTGCTGGACACGATGTCACGGATCTATCAAATACTAGCAGAGTCAGCCAAAGTAAACAGTTTTCGGTCGAGCTTCCAAACTAAGAACAGACTCAGACTATGAAGAAGGACCAGGCTGTGCATTTCTGAGGAAACTGCCAATAGTAACCATATGGATAGCGGTAAAACATGGTCAAATGCTGGAAGCCTCATGAATGGAAGCAGAAAATTATCATAGATAGTGCCAGAAGCTGAATAGCTCAGGTAGGGAGCGAGGCACTCGAAATATGATTGAGGAAGAGCCGCCTTCTTAAGTTAGAGTCCTTCCTAGTGATATTGGTGGCATAAAGCATACAGAATTAAAGCCTGTGGGATGAGGCATGATTCAAAATAAGGAGAAATAGCTGCATAGATCAATAATTGAATTGGGAAATGGGTAAAGTATGAATCTAGGAAAATTAGAAGCTGTAAAAATGAAATTGAATGCAAAAATATCAGCATTCAAAATGTTATTGAGTTAAAATGGACCATTTCAAATGGTCCATTTGAATGGATTATTCAAAATGATATTGGCCATTTTGAATCAGAAAATCATAAGGTTTATTAAGCCAAGAATGACAAATCCAATAAGAATAGGTCTGTTTTCATCCTCACAAAAGACATTTCAAGATCAATCTTGAAATAAAATGCTGTCTACAATAGGATAATATTTATCCATACACAAGGAAATCCAGTCAGTACAAGATTATCCAAATTTACAAACCAACCCCTAAAAGTAACGGTGCAGAAATGTAGAAATCCTACCAATGTTTTCAGGTTTAAATTGATCAACCATGAAATAAAGCTAATGGTATTGAAGGAAGAAATCCAAGCTGCCTTAAACACACTAGTGAAATGTCAAAGTTCCAGAAATTGATGGAATACTAATTGAAATATTTCAACAAGTTGATGAAGCAGTGGCTAATCTAGGTCAGAAAACTTGGACAGCAGCTACACAGCCCACTGACTAGAAGAAATACATATCTGTATCCTTTCCAAACAAAGGTGACCAAATCTAAGGCAAAATAAAAATATTATAGAACCATATCCTTGATATCATATGCATGTAAAATTTTGCTGAAGAATATCCCAAAAAGGTTGCAGCAGTGAATTGATAGGGAGCTTCTGGAGGTTGAGACCAGATTCAGGAAAGGTTGTGGGAAAAGGGCCATCATTGCTGATACCAGATGAATCTTACCTGAAAAGAGAGGATACCAGAAGGACGCTCTATGAGTATTATTAACTATGCAGAGACATTCGATTTTATTACTATGCAAAGTCATTCCATAAAAAAACTATGAACAGCCAAGAAGAGAATGAGAATACCAGAATACTTCATTGTGCTCATAGAGCACCTGCACAGGAATCAAAGGGCAGTGATGCAAACGGAACAAGGGAATGTTACATGGTTAAAATCAGCAAAGTTGTGTGCCAGTAGTGTATCTTCTCACCATACTTATTCAATCTGTATGCTAAAAAATAATAGAGAAATTGGGATGCATGCAGTAGAGTGTGGCATTAGGATCAGAGGAAGTTTTTCTAATGACCTGTGATATGCAGATGACACAACTTTGTTTGCTGAAAGTGAGAAATTGAAGCTCTTGCTGATGAAGATCAAAGACTGCAGTACAGATTGCAGCTTAATGTAAAGAAAACAGAAACCATGCGCTCCTTGGAATTCTCATATATATACCTCTATGTAACATTAAAATAAATTGGGAAAGATTGAAGTTGTCAAGCATGAACTGGAAGCAGCACCCAAGAAATGAAATGATACATTGCAGCAGGTAAATTTGCTGCACAAAATCTCTTTAAAGGGTTGATATGTGAGGATGTTACCTTGAGCACAAAGAGGTGCCTGATCTGGATGTTGGGCATTGAACAGGGAAGACCAAAGAAGAGTCAATGCCTTTGAATTACAGTCAAGAATAGTGAAAATACCATGGACTGACCGCCCCCACCCCACCCCAATAAAAACCCAAAACACAAATCTGTCTTGGAATGAGCACAGCAAAAATGCTCCTTAGAGCCAAGGATGGCAAGACAACAGGTCTCAAAATATTTTGGACATATTGTTTAGAGAAATTGATCCCTGAAAGAGGACATCTACTTTCTAGTAGTAAAGTAGAGGGGCAGAGGAAAAGAAGGCAGCCCTCAACAAGATGAATTGACGCAGTGGCTGTAGCAAGGGGTTCAGACATAGAAATGAGCGTGAGGATGGCACAGCATCAGGAAGTGTTTGACCTTGTGTTCAAAAAGGGCAAAGTGCCAGAATTGACAGGAGAGCACATAGCACTCACAGCTCCCCTAACGAGTCGAGTTACAGTCACAGAAATCTTCAGGGAATATTTGATTCCTTCCTATAGCATCACTATCCATTGGTATCTGCTTGATTGCAACGATTTTGTTTTTCTTTCTTATTTTTTGAGACACTCAAATATTTGAACTACAACAAAATGGTCAGAAAGCAGTAGCAGCAATCAAATAATCCCAGGTAGGTGATATTTCAAATCATATCGGTATTGATAGACCTCATTCATATTTCCAAAGCTCTGTTTAGAATTTTTCATTACAATTTTATATCATTTAAAACAGTAAAACCAGTTATCATTGAGTGAAGCTAACTGATAGCTATCTCCTGGGTTGCAGAAAAGGTTTCATGCCTGATTTTTTTTGGAGGTCAATCGGCATGCTTTCTTTGAGTTTCCTTTGGGTGGATTTGAGCTGCTTATCTTTCTGTTACTAGCCAATCAGTTACCCGCGGTGCCACCTATGCCTCCTGAATATATAGAACATGCACCTGTACATAGGAACCCTGGTAGCACAACGAGTTAGTATTGGATGGCTAACCAAAAGTTGGTCGTTTAAACCCACCTGATACTCTGTGGGTAAAGGATGGGAAAGCTTGCTGTTGTAAAGCTTTACAGCCTCAGGAAACATAAGGAGTCATTTTTTTTGAGTCAATATCACTCTGAATCAACTCAACAAGGTAAAACCCAGCCCACTACCACTGAACCAATTCCAACCCATCATGAATCCTGTGAGGGCATCCATGCTTTATAGGGACAGATAGCCTCATCTTTCTTTCTTGGAGTGGCTGGTGGATTTGAAACACAGACTTGCAGTTAGTAGTCCAAGCTTAGTTACCAAATACTGTGCTAATCACTTGATAGATTTTATTTCCTTAACCCTGATAAAGATTCAGTAAGCAAAAGTTATTTTTCGAATTATATGCATAACAAAACTGAAACATCAAGATATGATGAAATAGATCACCCCAATGCAAGCATTCACTAAGCTGTAGACCCCATTTTTAAGCTCAGGGTGCTTTATTTCAAATCCTGTGATGTTAAACACCAATATTAATTATATTTTAGAGATTAGGAAAATTATATATGTACATAAGGACCTGTTGAAAACATTGAAGTTCTGTCTACAAATTAAGAATGATTAAGGGAAGATTCTCTTGCCCCACAATAGTATTGTACCATGTCTACCCTTTCTTACACACCTCAAAGTGTGCTTACCTCCCTAAAGATGCCAAGAGACTGCTTAACACTTAATACTAGTTAGCTTTAGCAGTCATCGTATATGGTAGATAAGGCCAAACACAGTTCTTAGTGCGCAAAAACTGCAAAATTTTTCAAACCTTTATGAATACATTTTCTTCTCACAACTTTCAGCTATAAGCAATATACCCTAAAACTACTTAACAAAAGAAATATCTTAGAACCATAACTATATATTTCATGTGTTCTCACCATACTGCATGAATTAGGAAATGGCTGTTCATCAACTTGACCAATATCAGTGGCAAACTGTACTATGACATGGATCTCTGGACTATATCATTTTAATCAGATAGGAAATGAATACTTGAGTGTTCACAGGGTTCAGAACATGATACTCAGTTCCTAGATTACAGAGTAATGACTAAATTTGGTGCCATATTTGAACAAATTGTTAGTTATTTGGTTGAGCACAAGGTGTTTGGGTGTGTTTGTGTTTAAGAACTATATTGTGTGATGTAAATACATAGATGATAGACGTGGACAGCATTTCGGCTTTTCAGGACTACCGTAACAAAACACTACATACTGGATTCAGAAAGGCACCACCTCAGAGCTCTGAAGGCTAAAAGCATAAATAAATGTGTTGTCGCGATCATGTTCCCTCTGTATTTCCAGGAAAAAATCCTCTCTTGTTCCTCCCAGCTCTGTTAGCCCCAGACTTGCCTTGCTTATAGCAATATCTTCACATGAACCACCACCATTGTCCCTTCTATTTATAAATGTCCCAGACAGGTTTATTAGAATCCACCATAATCCAGTATGAGCTCATATTCACTGATAACATCTTCAAAAACCCTATTCTCAAACTAAATGGTATTCACAGATACCAATGATTAAGACTTCAAAGTATCTTTTTTGGGGGGGAAGGAATATAACTTAATTCAGATACATACATGGTACATGTAGGTAGATATGCCAGTAAGTGAGTAGATAGTCCTAAAAATACGGGGGTGGAGAGACTACTTAGAAGTCTTACTAGTCAACCAGTTACCAGCTGTGCCACCCATGACTCCTGAATATATAGAACATGCACATATCTCCATAGGAACCCTGGTGGCACAACGAGTTAAGTATTAGATGGCTAACCAAAAGTTGGCAGTTCAACCTCACCGAATACTCTGTGGGTAAAGGATGTGACAGCTTGCTGGTTAAACTCTACCCAAATCAGAGGAAGGATAGACACGTACTATGTGAGGCATGAAGCATGAAACTAATGGGGAAACACATATTCATATCTCGCATCCAGAGTTCACACTGGAGGGAAATCACAGCCATTAAGTGGTTAACAAATCATTCTCAACATTGTTGAAATTGTAACACTTCTATTTTCCTATTTGAAAAATTGAATGACTAACCTGATTAATACTATTGTGAAATGTGTTTCCATCATGTTGGTATCATAATTTTTAGAATAGAATGAAAAGAAATAGCCTTGCATTTTCAATTGTGATTGCAGAAAGACCACCATGAGTGTCCATGGCATGTTTACCTTAACGAGTACTGACCTGGGATGTGAGCAGATCGTCCCTAACCTGGCCTTCACTTTTTAGAGAGTTATATGTTCAGAAAACACAACAGTATGGCCACCTGTTCCATAGACACATAGAATATGAGTTTATTAGGGAACATTGGAGGGACCCTATAGTTCTGCGGCTGTCAGGGCCCTTCCTGCACCCCCTGGGAGGACACGCATCAACTCTCTTTCTGACGCCAATCAGCCTCCTGGAGGCTTGCCTTTCATCTCTTCTCCATATAGGAATGCAATGAAGATGTAGTTGGAAGACTCATGCTGGAAGGGCGTGAGTGGTAAGATCATTTTAAAAAGAGAAAAAAGCTAACTAATTTGAAAATCTCTTCTCTCAGATATTATGAATAGATGATTGCATAACATATACTATTTCCCAGTAGATCTCAATGTCCATTTAATTGCTTCTTTCAATGTCTCAATCTATGGGTCCAACTTGTGATTCCATTTGGTTATTATCAACCCCCCCCCGACACATACCACCAAAAAAAGCATGCACACTGACATTGAGTGGGTTCCTACTCTAATCAACTCTTATTAGGATTCCTGAGACAAAAGCACTAAGTGAAATGACAAACTCCTCTCTCTCCTCCGAGAAGCTGTTGGTATTGAATCTCTAACTTTGCACCATCTAAAGCCACTCCTTTAGCACAGACTGTACAAATGGAAAGTTGCTGGGGGAATACTTTACAATATTAACTCTTCATATTACCCTTTAACTTCTATACTTATTTATATTCAGTATACTTCTATACAGAATCTATCTATACTTACTTATCCATTAAGTATGATACTAATTCTTACTATCACAAAAAATACTGAACACAAGAATTATAAATGATGTTGAAACTAAGTAGTTAATGAAATTATTCAAAAAATGTTTGCTTTAGTCAACAAATTTTAACTTTCACTCATCTGCATTTTTATTGTAATAGATGATATTGTATACTTTAGGAAAAATCATTTATGAAGATTATCTTAAATGTTTATATTTTATTTAATTTATATATTGAATGATAATGTATTCACATTGCATCCACACTAAAAGTCATTATACTTTATTTAATTTAGATGTTGATGAAGATATAATCAAATTGTACATGAGTTGGAAATGATTATAATAGTACATAGTTATAAAAAATCTTGTTTATAATTGTACAGTTAGAAGTTATGTTGAAATGAACACAAAAGTACATTTTATGAGTAAATTTATAATAGCCAATGAACTATGTAAGCTTCTATTTTATTATTCCAAACTTTGCCAGCTCATCAGCAGAACACCCATATCTGCACAATAATTAAATTCATTCATCTGACATTCTGCCTGTTTTCAATCATATTAAAACCATAGGTGAAATATATTTAAATTTTGTCATTAAAATACAGGTCAATAAAAAAAGATAAAGCACTTGTATTTAAAAGTTCATGAGCTTAATTTATAATTATTTACCATTTAACCTACTAGGAAACAATACTTCTTTATGTGATGATTTATTGCACTCATGCCATTTAAGAGAAAGATTTGATAAGTTATTTGATGAATTTTCAATTCATATGTAGTTTGAAGGTCCCAACTTATTCTCTTCCTTCCAGGTTCCTCAAAATCTAACCAGTATATCAAAGGGAAGTGGCTGTCTAGAGGATAGCTAATAATCATGTGTTCCTGTACACAGATGTGAATGTGTTTAACCTTTGCTTTTTTTCTACTGCATTGAACTTTTTTCTGCAAGACAACTAGTAAGTGTCACCTGGTTGTTAGTGACAAAGGAGAAAACTCGGTAAGTATCATATTTTCCTGGATTTAATCTTGACTCTCATTTCCTTGAAATCATCAATAAATGTAATATGACAATAGCTCAGCTAAAAGATGTAACTTGGTATTCTCCCAAAAACACATTTCTGCTCTGTTTTACAGAGGAAGTAGTTCTCTTCAACTTTATTAAGTTTTAGCAATGCTTCATTTTTTGAATCTTATCAATTACTCTTTAAGGTAATAAACATGAGCCATTCTTTCATGATTGTTAATCTATTTTTATGTATCTGCATAATACGTAGTTGATGAACTTTAATAAAATCTGAAGCGAGGTCCCCTTGAGGCCAGTTTCAGGCTGCTTTTGCCACAAACGTCAGTGAGTGGGAATCTCGTTAGCTCCATTTGCAGTGTGTTTCCTTTTAAATGGATGGGCTAATGAGAAGCATGTCTGTGCTGGCCTGGTATCCTAGCCTGGCCTGGAAGACAGGCTGTTAAAACAAACTACACACCATCCAAGACCTAACTGCCAATGATTTGATGTTGTAACATATCTTAATTGACTATATTTTCACTTGGGAAAAGGTAAATAGGAAACAATGCAGCAAGAATGAGCATGTCTGCAAACACACCATCTAACTCTATTTCTGGAAGAAAGCCAGGAGATTACAGAAGGACTCACCTAAATCAGATAATTCAGCCATTTTTCTCTTCTGAAGAAATATTCTGTCACAAGTAATCAGTGAGTGATTGAACTGTTTGTGGGATTGATGTGAAACCTAAAGATGAGACACGTGGCTGGCAGCCCCAGTAGCAGCGAAATTCGACCTGCACTTCGGAATCCCAAATATGCCTTTTCATAAAGCCATTCTCCAGGGTCTGTCTCCTCCATCCTTTTACAGAATAGCATGTTCTCCTATAATTGTTCTGAAAAATCATTGTTCCTTTGATATTCCAGATCATTATGCACATGCCTATCACCTCTATTTTTTCTCCCTGCCAGGATTCATTTTCTTATTATCTATTGATGGATAGCTTGCTTGATTGATTTTGATTCACAACCATCATGTGTTGTTCAATTTAAGAATGAAATGGGGAAGAAATCAAATTAACTTCAAATTCTAAAGTCAGGGAATAAAAAGTATCTTCAGGAAGTCAACTCGCCAAAGTCTCTGTGTTTAGATAACTGAATCTCTGAATATACACAAGCCCAGACATACCAGGGAAGAGATGTAAACTTTTGTTTCTTTAACTGCATAAGCCAGTTGCCAAGGCCACACTTTCTATCACTAGTGACATTCACTGAAACTGCAAGGATGGCAATGCATGTTTCTTTTGCAGCTGGAAAGTGGAAAGTTAGCAGTTAGGTGTCAGTTCCCTCAGCTCCTCCTTTACCCCTTAAAAATCATCTGAGCTCACAGAGTGTCACTTCTCTGATACTGTGGCCACTTGTCAATAACTGTATACAGCATAGTCACACCAAGAGGCACATTGAATCCTCAGGATGCTTTGAAATCAAGATACTTAAAAGTAGTCTTCTTTGTAGCAACTGCATACTGATTATTACTATGGGTTCTTATTGACTGAGACAAATATTCAGTACAGGTTAAAATGTTATGTCAATTTCCTATATGCTGTGATTCTGCTAAAAGCTTACATATTTATGAAAGAGCAAAGACCGTTCTGTGTTGTGGCAGTGATGTGCTTATGTTAATTTCATGATTGAGATGTAGGGGAGGAATCTGGCCTGTTCATCTGGAGATAGCCACTGAGTAGCCAGTGAGGTCTCCCTGTGGTCAAGGATTTCTCCTGATATGTCTGGGAAATCTCATGATATTTCCTTCGTGAAGTTGAGAAGCTATCTCCCCAGTTGTTGGAACTTAGTCTCAGAGATGATGAATCACAGACAAGAAAAGATGGCAGTGTCTGAAGAGCCAGAGGAGAAGCCACACGGCTTTGCCCTAATGGAGCCAGACCTCTGAAGCTGGAGAGGCCATGTGGGGACCCCTGCCAGCAATGAGTTGCTTCTGTCACCACTGGATGACACAGGACCTGAGCCCGGGAAGCGAGGAGTCATAGGGAGACCTCTGCCAGAGCTAGGATTCTGCACCCACTGACCTGTGACTTTGTGAGTCAGAAGGAGATATTATAAAGTGGTATCAGGCATATGGGCTAATATCAGACTTATGACTTTGGACTAGGTTGGGATGCTTTCTCAGTGTTCCATTCCTCTTGTATATAAACCCTTTCATCTTATCCATATGCTTGTCTTTAAATTTGTTCCTCTAGCCTACCCGGACTAACACACGTATCTTATTTTCAAAGTCCTCAAAAAAGGCCCTGGAACATAATAGATAATGAGATATATTTAGCATTTGAAGTTTGCATTCATCAAAGAGGAAACTATTATACTTTATTCACATTAGTTTATTCGTTTACTCTGAAAGCATTACTTTTGAGTTTCCCAAATGTTTGTTTTTGCTGTTGGTGGCGATTTTATATTTTAATGCATTAAATATCAGATATTTTAAAATCAAGAAGTTAAAAAATCAAGCAACCAAATCAATGTGAAAGGGTGGGGAAATAGTGGAGATCCAAGATCCCTCTGCAACTCAACACATTAAAGACCGGATAAAGCCAGGATCCGTCTGCAATGTGTTAAATTTGGGTTAACGATATATAGCCATAAGATATATACTCATTAAAAATATTTTCTATCTTCATCCACAAAGGTTATGTACCTCACATTGCGCCATTGTCCTTACCATCATCCACTTTGTTTCCCACTCTAACTTGAGACTGCCCCCTAGAGTTCTTGTTTGTGTTTTAAAGTTGCCCAGTTCAAATGGATGCATAAGCATATGTGGTAAAGAAAGCTGATGGTACCTAGCTATTAAAAGATATAGTTACTGTGATCTTAAAGGCTTGAAGCTAAACAAGTGGCCATGTAGCAGAGAAACACCAAACCCACTTGGAAGAAGCACACCAGCCTGTGTGATCATGAGGTGTCAGCAGAATTGGATATCAGGCATTCGAAGACCCAAAACATTTGAAATAAATGATGGGGGTAAAAGAGGAGACCCAAAGTCCATCTGTAGACAATAGAAAATCCTCTCACTGAAGGGTCACAAGGAAGGAATCAGTCAGCCAGGGTTCATCCTAACTCCGTCAGAATATACAGCATTCCTATAGTTCTTTAAGTCTACCCCTCCCACACACCCAACTATCATGACCCCAGTTCTACCTTACAGATCCGGTTAGACCAGAGCATGTACACTGATACAGACAAGAGCTCTCAACACACAGAATCCAGGACAGAAAGCTCCCTCAGGAACAGTAATGGAAGTAATAATGAGGATAGTGATACCATGAGGATAAGGGAGAGGGTTCAAAATGGAAGAAAGAGAGAAGTGACTACATTGATCAACGTAGAACCATCACCACCACCACCAACAACAACAACCCCACAGGGGGACGGACAAGAGAAATGTGGGTGAAGAGAGACAGTAGATGAAGTAAGATATGAAAATAATAAAAATTTATAATTTATCAGGGGGCCATCAGAGTGGGAGAGGAAGGGGAAAAAGATAAATTCATAACAAAGGCTCAAGTCAAAGGAAAATGTTTTGAAAATGATGATGGCAACATATGTACAAGTGTGTTTGATACAATTGATGTATGGATTGTTATAAAAGGTGTAACATCTATTCATAATAAAATAGAGCAGTAAAACTCATGCACGATACATTTTAATAATCTAAGTACGTTAAAAAGAGTTGAGTCATTATCACCACAATCAAATTTAGATCATTTTCTAATCTTATATCCCTCATTATTAGTACCCCAATCCCCCCCACCAAACATCTCTAATGCACCCTAAGGAGTTATTAATATATTACTTTCTCTGTAGACCTACCTATCCTAGTTTCATATCAAGAAAATCTTATAAACAGCAACAAATAAGATACAGAAAAACTTGCATAGAAAAGAAAGCAGAAAAATAAAAACTAGAACAAGTTAACATTGGGTCAAAATGGGAAATATATAGTAAGACGTTAAATTTTAGCCTACCTATGAGTACAGTTATCCACTTTCCAATTCATTTTGTCTGAAGATGAAACTATTCATATATCTAGCCAATGATAGCTTAATCCATGTGAGGACTCCACAAGGATTGGGGACATTCTCTCACCCACAGCCTTCTGTAAACTGGGTTCTCAGAATTTGTGATCTCATACAATTCCTTTTTCTGGTCTTAGATTTTAATATTTACAATACTCGCACAACATTGGGTAGTGTGTGCTTTCTATGTGGATTCAGCTGACACCTCACTTAGGTGACTACTTGTTTTAAGACAAATCTTTAAGACTCCAGAAAATTACTTTCTGATAGCTGGGCATCATATGATTTCTTCACCACACTCATAAGACCCATATTTTTGGTGATTGTTTCATGATAACAAGAATCAAGCAAGGTTATATCAAAACAACTAAATGTTATTAGCTTAGGATATACAATTAAGCACATGCTCAAAATCTATTCATATACCTAAGTTTATATTTATATATATATATATATCCCTAAGATATATATAAAATCTATTCATATACCTAATATTTATTTACAAAGGTCCACTTTAGAGGTAATATTATGAGGTTCTTGAGATATAAGAGGTAACATGCAGGGAACATTTGGTAGAGTATAAGTAAACCAAATTATTATTTAATGATGACTTAATGAGATGATTTCCAGTAAAGGTTTAAATGTTAATGATAAGCAATAGATGTGGGTTTCCTTCAGGTTTGAGCAAGTCCAAATCCAATAAGAATTTGAAGTGCTGTTCCACATTTGTGTTAGTCCAGGTAGACTAGAGAAACAAAACTCATAGACACGCATGTGGATATAAGGGGAAGGTATACAAGATGGAATGGAACATTGAGAAAACATCTCAACCCATTCCAGTCCAAGGTCATAAATCCAACATTAGCCCATATGTCTGATGCCAGTCTGCAAAGTCTCCTTCTGACTCGCGAAGCATGTGCAGTCGAAGCATCTCGGTGCTGACAGGTGTCTCCCCATGGCTCCTCGCTTCCAGGGCTAAGGGTCCATCAGCAGCATCCAGTGGAAGTAGAAACAACTCAGTGCAGGCAGGGGTCACCTCATGGCTTCTATAGCTTTAGAGGTCTGGTTCCATGAGTGTAAGCCCTTGTGGCTCCTCCTCCAGCTCCTCTAGTTCCTCGGATGCTGCTATCTGGTTTTATCAGTTATTCGTCTTCTTGGAGACTCAGTCTAGTCTTTCTTCTCCAATTGGGAAACACCACGAACCTTCCCAGAATTCTCAGGAGAAGGTCATGCCCACACAGAGGCCTCATGGGCTGCTCATTGGCTATCTCCTGATTACCAGGCTAGACTCCAGCCCTGATGAAATCATGAAAATGACATCATGAATACATGATCACCACAACATTGTTTCCTCCTTTGCCTCAAAAGTCAATCTTGAGGTTTTGGATTAAATCATTCATTAATGGTAGCCAAGCATCAAGCAATTCTGGTCATTGGGCAGAGTGGGTAGTGGCTCATGGAGGCAATTAGATCCGCAGACCATTCTCTTCTCTGATTTCCAGGTCTCCTTCTTTACCTTTTCCTCTAAAAGAAGAGAAATCAGTTGTTGCATTTTGGCTGCCTGCTGGCAAGCTTTTAAGACTCCAGGTAGTAGCCACTGTAGAGTTTCCCTATTTTGTAAGCATTTTCATTATTTATCTACAGTAAGTTGAAATATTTCCCCTTTAAGATAACATGTCTTTTTCTCACTTGCCTCTTTTTGAACAAAGAAAGCATTAATTTAGCATCACTCAATTGTGCATACTTCCCTTTGCTCATCAACTGAAGTTTGACCCTTCTTCTAGATCCGAGTCAACCCAATGGCAGTGAGAAATTATCATAAAAATAACTTTAACTGCAAACTTTGTATACTAAGGTACCCATGTAATAGTAGTAGTAATTGTACTCATATGAAGATGGGAAATTCACTAGTATCCTAAATCTTCTCAAGAAACCCTTGGGTTATATGTGTCCAAACCTTGGTTGTTTGGGATTTTTTTTTGATTACTCAAAGCCACACACCCTTTTTAGAGACTGTGAAAAGGACACTGGCAACTTATGATGCTCTCTCTTGAACTGTATTTTGAAAAGCACAAACTGAAATATTCTTAATAGCAGTATAAAAGAAATAATGGAGTGTATCACCAACCACCTACCAATGTTTACCATCTGTTGACTAAACTGAAAACAATACAAGCATATGTGTTTTCACATGTGATTAATATGAACAGATGCTAAAAATATACCAGGGCTATTTATTTTTTTATTTGAAAAGATTAGGATTTCTTATTGTTATAAAAGAATCTAAATTTGTTTATGCCAAGATACCTTTCTCTCACTATATTTGCTAGCTACTCAAAGAACTTTAAATTATCACAGACATCCCCTCCCATTGGAAATGCTGGTTATTTCTCACAAAGAATATAGCACTATAATTCTCAGCAAATTTCTAACTTGGGACGTCTGAGTTAGTTTTTCTAGACTTCAATTATTAGTTCATCTCATACAGGAAGTAGTGGAACCTACTGAAACTGCGTTGAGGACCTATGGTAACACAGCCGATTAAGCATTGGATAGCTAACCCCAAAAAGGTCTGGGGTTCAAACCCACTGCCTGTTCTATGGGAAAAAAAATATCAGATGACCTTTAGGTCTTTCATAAAAATCATTCATTAAGGGTAGCCAAGCACTCTCTATTTCTTCCATTCTCAGGGCAAAGAAGGTTTAAGCTCATGGAGGCAATTAGCTATGGAGACCATCTTCTTCTCTCATTTCCAGGTCTCCTTCCAGAAGTGTTTATCACCTTAGAAGCTGATAGAGCCATTCTACATTCTACTCGGTCCTATAGAGTCTTTATGAGTCAGAATGAATTTGAGGCAATGGGTTTGGTTTGATTTGGCTTGGTTTGCAACTGATGTAAAGAATAAGTGGGCTAGGGCTCAGCCCCAGTGGCCTAAGTGGTCGAGTGCGGGACTGCAGCCTGCGGGCTTGGTGGTTCAAATTCAGCAGCAGCTCTCAGTAGCGGCACTGGATAGCACCCACAATCATCAGAGGCAGTGATACCCACCAAAAAAAAAAAAAAAAAAGAAAGAAAGAAAAGTCTCATCTTAGTGAGCCTTCTAAAAAAAAGAATAAGTGGGCTAAAGGCTATAAACTCCTGGAAAAAATAGTTTACCAATGTGGCTTAATATTTTCTTGGCAATGTCTGCCTTTGGATTATAAACTATTTCATGTATTGGTGCACTGTATGACTGGATAAAAAATATACCAAGAATATCATTTTGTAAAGAATACATAATTTAAAAGCAAACCCTTTCATTGAAACCAATATGAAAGAATTCACAACCACCGTATTTAGAAAATTTGTGCAATAAAATAAATACTGTGGTATTGGAGTATAACCCAATGTATAAAATAAATATAAGTGAGTCCCAACTGACATAAACAAGTGATTGAACAAATAAAGCAAAAGAATGAGAAGGGACAAATATTCTTTATAGAAGAATTCCAAATAATACTTTTGACTGCAATTTACTACCCTCTCTCACCTTTAGAAGAACCCTGGTGGTATAGTGGGTTCAGCATTGGGCTATTAACCACATCAGCTGTTCCATGGCAGAAAGATAAGGCTGTAGATGTTTTTTAGCTATTTAGTCTCAGCGACACTAGCTGAATTGATCATGAGAGTGTCCCTTGTAGTATAGACTGGATTTAGGGCTTAAAAGGGTAGATGAGAGGGGTGTATTAGTTTTACAGTGATGAATCTGAAAAGCATTGCCTTAACTAAGTGCTCAAGGTTCACATCATTAGTAATCCGTCATGTCATGATCACAGATACCCTGATACAATGGCATGAGAATGGCACTTCACTTCTGTGATCTGCTTTACAAAAACCTTGACCCCAGTTTGACCATGAGAAAACACGAAACAAATCCAATTTTAAAAATGTCTTCAATAAGCATGACGAACACTTTCAAAACTGTCAAGGTCATGAAAACAAGGAAAGTCTGAGACAATGGGATCAACCAGGAGAAAATAAGAAAACTAACTATTGACTAGAAAGGATGATCCTCGGTGGGATTCTTGGACACACACGAAATCCCAAACCATGGCCATGAATTTGATTCTAGTTCAGAGGGTCTTTATAGGACAGAGTAGAACCTCCCCATGGGGTTTACATAGACGCACCCCTTCAGGAAGCAGAGAGCCCAAACTTTCGTCCTGTGGCATGTTTGAACAGTCTATCTTTCAGAACAAAGCCGAGCCCTTAAAGTCTTATGCCAGAGCATTTATTACACAATTGAGGAACTCAATTATATAGAGAGTTTGATGGCTAGTTAAAAGTCATGTGCCAATTTTAATTTCTCATTTTTGAAGAAGGTACCATGGTTCTTTTAAATGTTAACATCATAAAAAAATGTAGAGATTATGATCATACAGTAGTATCTTTATGAGTTTATGTATTCCAAAATGTATAAATGGCATCTCTATTTTTTTAGGACATATATAACTTTACTACAGCTTTTGGAAGGCTTATCTATACTTCATTGACCAATCAGATAATTTCTTCCATATATTTCCTTGTTTCAACATGCATCCTTATTAGGTCACAGTTTTGTAGCATGAAATACAATTGGCCCACATTGTGGGTTTTGTAAATGAGGTGTTTCCAGTTGAGTTATGTAAATGAGATGTAGCTGGCTGAGCCAGCCCATCCAATTGTCTTACTAGACTATTTCATTCAATCATATTACAGGACCAACTACTCTGTTGTATTACAGGACACTATCATCCAAAAGTACTATAGGATCTTACTGTCCAATTACATTACTGGAGTTTAGCTTGTTACTATGGAGAAGCTAGAAACATTCTGATAGGCTGTTTCAGAGGTTAAAGCAGATGATTGTCAGATGAGCTGGTTTTTATTAGATAATCTCCAACCCCAAACCAATCCACATAAGAAATATTTTCTATTCTTTTTGGCAGGTTTATCTGGATTTCTATATCAGGATTTGGTGAAGTTGTAGAAACTCATCAATTCGAAAGATCTGTGAAATCCCAAGAAAAATATATATGTGAATAAACAAAGTTTAGTTTGGTCATTTAAAAATATCCCTGAGTCCATGAAACCTAAAAACAGGGTACATTTTTATACACTGTTTTCTCTAATCAAATTCATTGTGCCTGTGTCAATGAATGCAAAATATTGAAATAATTCATTGAAAATTGAAAGTGCCAAACCAATACAATTATTTGGTGTCATTCATTTCCAGACAGAATAAAGGAGATTAATTTTTTTGGTTAATTTCACCTGCTTGGGTTTTTTTAAGTTCTGAAATTTATACTGTATGTAGAGGCCTAAAACTATTGTGTATCCTAAGGGAAAACAGACAGTTTGGGATGAAAGTCATCTCACACTGGGTGGTTTATCAGGCACCTGGTAGTGCAGAAGTGATATAATTCAGCTAAATTGTTAGAATTGCCTTCGTGCTGCTTATTGCCTTCAAGTTACCTCTGACTCCACCAACCTGATAGAAAATGGAATAAAATGTGACCTCGTCTTGCTGCTGTGGCTATTTCCCAGGAACTTCTAACCCTGTGGACTCAGCCTTCAGCACAATATGATCGAGCACTCTGTCAAGATCCAAGCATTTTTATTGATCAATTATCAGAAGTAGATTGCTAGGCCTTTCCTTTTTCGATTGTCTTAGTCTGGAAGCCACCCTGAAGTTTATCTACCCTGTGTGACCCTGCTGTGTTTGAAGGACTTGGGGCTTCTGGAGTCATAGAAACTCACACATCAAAAGTCTGATGAACTGAGAGAGAGTGGTAGTGCTCTCATGAGGGCTGTGTTTTTTCCATGTTTCTGAGTCCCTGCAAGTCAGGGCCAGTACTAAATGGCATTTAACAGGGATTCTGCTTCACTCTTTGCAGGTCCTACTGACTCCTTCTGAGAGCTGCTCACCAGCCTAGATCCCAGTCTGTGAACTTCTACATCCACCGATTGAAGCTATAATCTTCAATTGGCATTGAACTTGTAGTAGATTGATCTATCATTAGTAAACACAACTATAGCTCCAGTCAAAGAAAAAAAAATTTAATTTTGTTGTTGCAAACTAATAGTCATGCTGGTGAACAAAAACTTTGGTTCAGCTATGGGCTAATCAGTCTTTTCTTTGTTAGTTTCATTCCATTATTCAAAAATAAGACTTTAATTAAGAAATTAGCACAAGTAGTTTGGTCTCAAAATATTTTTTGATAAGTCAGCTCCTGAAACAGGGAAAACATGGACTGTAGAATTATACTTCCTGACAATTTATTAATTATCCTTGACATGCTGTGTAACCTCTTTTATCCTTAATCCCTTAGTCTGCATAATCATTATTAAAAATATCAAGCTTACATAGATATTATAAGGATATATTAAAACAAGCAAAAGCACTTAGCCTGATGCCTAACTCAATAAGTTCCTTTTAAACATCAAAATAATGTAGTTAATTTTGATATTCTAGTTATTGTACAAACATGACTGAAATATGCCCTTCTCAATGGAAAAATGTTAGAAGTAACATATTGTCATAAAACTATGATTAATTCAACATAATTTTTAAAAAGGAAATGAGCAATCTACGTGATGTCTCAATATCAAAATTTTAGAAAAGGTTTTTTTTGGGTTTAACTTTTTAAATAATGGAAACTGACACTAAATGAAGTTTTTTCTTTTATTATTATTGATTTGCTTCTTCCTTTATCCAGAGAATACGACTTTTTCTCATGATGATCTTTGGGGGGTGGAAACAGTTAACACACTTGGATGGTAAGTAACCGAGAGCTAAAAGATAGTTTGAGTTCACCCCTGGAGTCCTAGTGGTACAGTGGTTATCTATTGAACTGCGATCCACAGGGTTGACAGTTCAAAACTACCACTAGCAGCTCCGTATGAGAAAAAATGGGTTTTCTTCCCCCATAACTGTCTTAGGGGGGTCCTTCTGAGTCAGCAAGACCTGATAGGCTGCTTCCCCCCCAAAAAAATCAGCCATTGTCAACCCTGGGAATAACAGTTCAACTCCACCAAACACAACATGATGACTGCTGGCTTTATGTGTCCTAGTGAAAGAAAAAGTTACAAAAGTAAAGATAGAGACACTGACCCCAAGTCACCTATGGGCCAGCGACAGAGACCTTGAAGAATTAATTTGTAATTCAGGCTGAGACAAACCCCTTGTAGGCTCTTTGAGGGAGAAGAAGGGAGACCCGATTTCCTTCAGAAACTGGGAAAGGAGAAAGGACTCAGTATCAGGCACCATCTTACGGAGGCAGTGAGTTGACCTGGAAGAAAGCGCTGCAGGATGCAATAGTAACTGAGATGGGGTTGGTGAAAATGAGAGGGAGAGGGTTTGTTCATGTTTCCCCAAGGGGAAGAAAACAAATAAATCCATGAGGAAGAGACAATGCCCCCCCCGACCCCCACCCCATGATGGGTAAAGATCTGCGGAGGACTGAGTGCAGCTGGGTGGGAGCATGTGAAGTTGCATACCTGGGAGAGCGACATACAAAAGCAGCTGATCCTAAAAGAGTAGAGAAGATGTGTTTGGGTAAAATGTACAGTATCAACACAACGAGTCTGGACAAAAAGAATGTTAGCAGTGGGGCTATGAGAGAAATCCTGTGCTGGCGGCAGGACTGTTTAAAGATGGCAATCTGAAAAAAAGGATTTTTTTTTCTTTCTGTGACAAATGCTTAAGCCCTATTGATATCAGGAATGACTCACTCTTGCCTAGTAAATTGGAAAAATGAAGTTTTAAGACTGCCATCACCATCCCCCAACGTGAACGGTGTATTTCACAACTTAAAGTTTAACATTAAACAAATGCAAGTCAAATCACAATGCAATGATGATTGATGTTTTTCATCAACATCCAATTATCATTCCATCCAGCATGGTTTGGGCCAAGTAAAACATAGAGGAAGCAGCTAGAGAGGATTCTTCTCCGCGTCTTTTCAAAATAGCAGGCAGGCTGTAACCACCCTTACTACATTTCTGACTTGTTCGTTCATGTTACGAGGAGCCTCTAACAGTGATTTGGGGTGTTTTCTTATCACCTGTGCTTTCCAAAGGGTCTTGGTTGCTTTCACTATTTGAAGTTCAACAGAGGACAACACCCTGCATTTCTTCAGCTTATTCCAGGGAGGACAATCTGCATCTGTTTGCTCTTCATCTTTTGTGAGCTGTGAAGCCGCCACTTAGGCATCAGGCATGATGTCAGCCTGTGGTGTGAGGTCCTGCAGGAGGTGAAGGGATTTCACAAAACAACAAAAACACAACAAAAGCCTCCCTTTGACAGGCTTCAAAGGGAGTCATCACTTTCAGGATCAGATCCTCAAGAAAACAAAATCACTTCCCATTTTGTTCTGAGTTAAGCCAGTGGTTCAAAAGAGGAGTGATGGATGGCAGGGAGGCTGAGCAGTAAACACGCCTGTGCTCTCAAGGATGCCTTTTGTCCCAGCTCGCTGTGCAGGCAGCTCCCTCAAAGAAACAGGAAGCGTTCTCACCACTTTTGAAACCATTCTTCTCTGGGGAGGCAGCAACAGCTGCTTCACCATCAGCAGTTACTTGCTGAGCAAGAAAAAGAATGCACCTTCTCGGTTTGAAACCACAGGGAGGGCTGAACACTGAAATGTAATTAATTGCTCAAATTGGACTTTCGCCAGAACCCTAAGGCTAACAACATACACGTACAGAGGAGAGAGAGCGTGAGCGTGCGCTTTAATGAACTTAGGAAAAGGAGATGGAAAAATTATATCAAACCAGACAGCCCAACTGCTCCAGCCACAGCTTCTTTCAGCAAGAAGCAACTTGGATGTGATCTGGGAGAAAGAATCTGGGACTAAGGGAATTCTGACTACCCACAAGGTGACAAACATCTAAGATGACTTTGTCTCATTTCTGAACATTTGACTCAACTCAGATGGTCATGAAGAAGCAGATATGGTTTGATTTAGAATTCATTTAATCGTGACCTCAATAAAGATCCACAAATTCCTACTGAGAACATAGATAGCCTAGAAAGACGCCTACTCAATATCAGGTGAAACATCTTTAAGAATGAAAGAGCAGCTTCTTGTCATCAGAAACCTGCTGTGCCTAGACTATGAGAGTGCAGGGAAAGGGCACCCTGACAGGGAAGCTCAATTTCAAACGTTGGCTAGGATTTTATGAAGAACTGTGAGAATCATAATGAGTAGCAAAGATATTGTGACTTCTGCTCCTGGGGGAGTTGGGAGGGAGGGTGTTGGTGTGACATTGAGTTGATCCCAATTCAAGGCAAACCTCTGTAGAAAAGAATAGAACACCTTTTGGCCCTAGGTGACCCTTACAGTTATAGCTATTAGAGTCCATTATTGCAGAAACAGGGTCAATCAATCATATTGGAAGTCCTCCTCTTTTCCATCGAATGTCTCCTTGTGGTCAAATGAAATTTCCACATCCAGCTCTTCTACCCAAGTCTCTGTAACTTCCACCAAGTTGTTGGGTGGCACCAAGCAAACAGGGCATGTGTATCACTAGTAGAAGGGATGGGTGAGCTTTCCTTACCAGCCTCCTGGCTGTCAGGATGAGCCATTGTCGAAGCAGAAGCAGAGAGAGAAAGCCCAGGCCCATCGGAAGAGCACATAGCAGATCTCTGTCTGAAGTGTCAGCGGCCAAGACCAGAGGTCCTTGAGACTGTGTCACAGGGAGAGGAGCAGCACTGAGACATGGCATTGAAACTATGGCACTGAAACAAAGCAGCAGGCTGGATTTTGGGGCCAGACAGGCAGAATCCAACTGGCTACAGGACTCTGAAGCTTAAGGACCAGCGAGACTTGGTGCTGGCTGAGCAAAGGTGTCGTGATAGACCAGTGACTATAACTTTACTACTTACTGATCCTGATTGTGCTGCCCTATTAACTTCTTGGATAGGCCTCCATCACTGTGGTGCCATCTGTGAGTTCAGTGTGGCCCTTGCCAAGTATTATCGGGCCTGCATACCAGCAGAATGTTACAATAGGTTTCAGAGAAGGTGCAGAAGGGTGGAGCATAAAAGCATGCCTGATCCCTGCTTCATGGCAAGAGGGAAGTCAGAGGAGGTCAGATATGGCACCTTCCATGAGATTTATTGCAAGGCTATATAAATCATGATGACCTTCTCCTCACTGCATGTCAAAATAAGTTCAATAAAGTCTCACTATTCTTGCTTCTAAGGAACATTCTGGCCATTCCTTATTCTATGACAGTCTATGGTGTATCCAATATTCCTTTGTAAAACAAGCCAAATGAAATTCACTTATAATTGAGTTGATTCTGATACATGGCAACCTGTTAGGCAGAAGGGAAGTACCCCTGTGATTTCTGAGACTATAATTCTTGATGGGAGTAAAAAGCCTCAACTTTCTCCCATCGTGAAGTTGGTGGTTTCAAACTGCTGACTCTACAGTCGACAGCCCAACATACAACCACCATGCCCCCAAGATTCCCCATTCCTTGAGAAGAACACTTTAGCTCCAAGGCATCAATTCTTCCTTAAGTGTTCCACTTGACATCATAGATTGTGATTGAAAATATGTCTCACAAAGATAAACAAGCAGCCATCTGCTGAGAAGCGACAAAGCCCACGTAGAGGAAGCACACCAGGCTGTGTAATCATGAGGTATCAGGTATCAGGCAACAAAGACACAGAACAAAAATAATATCACTGTGAATGAGGGGAGTGTGAAGTAGAGAACCCAAACCCATCTGTAGGCAATTGGGCATCCCCCTATAAAAGGATCATGGGGAGGAGATGAGATGAGCCACCCAAGGTGATGGATACCACAGATGACATATACAACTTTCCTGTGTTCTTTAATTTTCCTCCCCCCTCAACTATCATGACCCCAGTTTTATCTTACAAATCTAGCTCGTGCACAAAGATACAGATAAGAGATGGAAACACAGGGAATCCAGGATAGAAAAAAAACCTCTTAGGACCAATATTAAGAGTAGTGATACCAGGAGGGGAAGGGGAAGGCGGGGAGAGAAAAGGGGAACATCACGATGATCTACCTATAACGTGCTCCCAGTGGGATGGGCAACAGAAAAGTGGGTAAAGGGAGACATTGGTCAGCGTGAGGCAATAAAATTAACAATAATTTATAAATTACCAAGTCATCAAGAGGGAAGCTGGGTGGAGAAGAAGGGCAAACAATGAGAAGCTGATGCCAAGGGCTCAAGTAGAAAGAAAATGTTTCGAAAATGATAATGGTAACAAATGTATAAATGTACTTGATATAATTGATGGATGCATGGATTGTGATAAAAGTTATATAGCCCTTAATAAAATGATTTTTAAATAAAATATTGTGTCACTTATACCTTAGTCCTTAAGGTGACCCCTTTGCTTTTAATATTTTAAAGAGATCATTTTGTAGATTTATGCAATATAAAATGGCACTTCCTTTCTTACCTGTTACATCAATGGGTGTGGATTGTGGACTTAAGCAAAAGGAAATCCTTGACAATATCTCTCCATTTATCATGTTGTTGTGTATTGGTCCAGTTATGGGCATTTGTGTTTTTATTATGCTGAAGCATGCGATCTACCCACACTACATTTGTGATTGACTGGTAGATTGCCATGGACGTACTGGACTAGAGGGTGGAGAGTTTTGCATTGATGAAGGAGAAGATCATGTTCACAAACGGAGTGAGAATAAAGGTGGTGGTGGAGAGGCACTTGAAACAAGGCAAGTCATTTGTAGATTGCTTAAATTGTTGATAATAAAAAAGATGATCTGATATGTAACATCCCATTTCACTCTCAATAAAAAGTTTTGTGTTTTTTTTTAATTCAATTTTATAAAGTTCCCTCAAAACCATAGATTTTTATGTTTAAGGCACCAAGGTCAGCTCAGAATGTTACAGTGACTGTATTTTGAAATTCCAATGACTTGGTTTTCTTAAAGAATACAAGGTGATTGTTGGAGCTTCTTATGAATATGTTTAAAGAAAATTGATATCAGTGCAGATGAATAAAAAACCGGGCAAGTTTTCTAACACATTGCCACTATTCTTTAAGAATTTCACTGGAAAATCTTAACCCATCCTACATGCCTAATCACTCTTTGAGACTTAAATTTTGCTCCCCAACTTCAAAGGATATTTAAAAGGAACATGATATAGGGCCCTCAAGGAGAGCAAGACTGCTGTTTTGACATGGTGGACACTGAACAGCATTGAATTCTATGGTGGAAGTTGAAAGAGTGAGAAAAAAAAAACTTTCAGAGGTGTATAAGCCTACTTGGAGGCTATATTGAGAAACAATGGCTTTGAATTTAATATTTTTGTTTCATAAATGTTTCTGTGATTTTGTGATGGCACATTTGAGCTTATCATGGTATACCTATTTAACGAATGTTTTCTAATTTGAACATATGAAACAAATGTTTCCTATCTTTTGGGTAGGAAAGAGACCCAACGCATAACCACAGAGCCAAATCAAGTCAACCCCATGAGTGAGATTTATTGGAACATCAGCAAGAGATGAGTCTAAACCAGAAGACAAGAGTGAGACTAATGTTATCTTCAACTTCATTCCTTGGTGGAGTCGATGTTGGGAGAAAATGGTCCTGTTTACATTCTTTTGGTAGCTCATCTATAAATCATAAATTTATAGATTCAGGAAGATTGTTGAAACTACCCAATAAACAATTATTTTTATCGATGCCTTCAAAAATTAGTTTCTCTTCATCCTGCCATAATTCAACTAGAATTATTTGTAGCTTGCTAATAGTTCAATTTCTGTTTCCTTTCCTAAGAAAGCATTAAATCTACTTTGTTCAGTTCAAAATGAACACTTAGGCATTATCATGCCTCCTGATGAAATGACAGCCCCTTATATGATCCCAGTACTTAATCACGGTGAAGATAAATTTAATTGCTGAGCACTTACATTGCCTGGCTTTTATTTTTGTGTCTTCCACTTCTCCTACAGTTATTTCCTCATAGTTCCTGGCTGGGAAATCGCATAAGATAGTCATTGGCTGCAAATTACAGATCTACAGCAAGAGGTGGTTGTGCTTTGGAGGCTAGCGTTTTGTTACTGGCTGCTTATGGAATCTGTCATTCAACTCAACCATTCAACATCAGATGGTGTTTAGTTGTTGTCCCATTGTTGAATCAATCGTTGGAGAGCTTGGTGTTTGGGTAGTGTAAGTTGCAGCTCTTCCTTTCAAAAATACTATCCTTGGATCAACTTGTCCCCAGATAACACTAGTTTCATCTTTATGCACATTCTTTTAAATGTTACCAAATGTCTGATCACATAAAATTACTGATTAAACTTTTGGAACGAGTAGTTGGGATCATTTGGTGCTAATCACAGCCAAGACAGAAATTTGTGTAATGAAGAGCAGAAAACTGTGAGCACTGCCATCAGGTCTATTTATTGTTCAATTTCATTTTGTGTCTTGATTCTGGATGAATTCATAATAATCCTGTAAAATAACAGAGCACCTTTCTTAAAAGAATACAAAGCATTCTCTCATACCTGCTTTTAATTCATTCTTGCAAGATCCCTGTAAATCAGGCAGGGTCAGGTATTCAGACAGGAAACCAAAGCAGACGCTAAATGACTTTCCCCGGGACATATGGCTAGCCACAGACAGACCCATAACAGGAATGTGAGTCCCTTGACATTGAGGTCAGTGTTGATGCCATCAAGCTGCTGGTTCTCAAAGGATGATCTGTGAAGTCTCTTAGCTGATCTGCAGACTCGGGAATACCAAGCTGATGTCAGCCATCACACTGAAAATGCTTCCACTCATACTGCTATCCTGAATTCTGCAACATGAATACCTGAGACGTGAATATCTGGGACTGCCATGTGGTTGCTGGAGTGAGGTCTCTGTCTTAAGCAAACATAAAAACTATAAGGACAGTGGTTTCCGTACACTTGTTTTCTTGAGGTGACTATCCCAGGTTCGTTCTCTCTTTCCCTCCTACCAAGCGTGGAAGCGCACGTGCACACATACACACACACACACACACACATGAGGGCCACAATATTGGCACTTCTTCAAACTAATAAGATACAAATCTGTACAACGATTATGTGTTGTGGGTTGGGAGACCATAATTTTCTCTGTCTACAAATATTCTAGAAAAATAAATACACTTGACTGGCACACATGATTTTAGTTAGGACTTGTCCTCCCATCTTATTTTTGCAGTGATATTCCAAATCAGAGTGGAGAGAGATTAAAAAATAATAATAATGTTCCAAAGCAGAAGACTTGTTAGGAAACAACTTAAAGGGTTTGAAATTTCAGTAATAAAATATACCGCTTGCTCCTAGTAAACAGCACCACACCCAGACACTCTTTAGGCTCAGAGTTCAGATGGTTGTACTTGCTAGGTTCAAGACCAATGAACTTCTATATGTGGGCTGCAAAAATGCCAAAAACAAACAAAATTTAAAAACAAAAACAGAAAAACTGAGATGACTCTGGGAAAGTACAAAGAAAGGAAGGAAGGGAAAGGAAGGACTAATACAGGTTAATCTACATGGGGGGGGGGGATTTTAACTCTTCACCATATGAGTCAGACTACTTTGGTGAGAATCTGACCAGTTTCCATGGGGTCAATGACTTAAAGAAACCTGTTTGGAGGAGTCTTGCTATAACTGCTGCCAGGCTTTTGAGTTTTTCCAGTGAGAGTTTCACTTTCCAAATCTTGACATCTGTAGGATTAACCTCTCTCAGAGCTTCAGGCTCACTTTTGATTGCTTGATTGAGAAGTTCATGTGAAGCCCATTTCTGCACATCAAACTCAGTGGGTTCAAATAAACTCACCATTTCTTTTCCAGAGGCAGACTGTTGACTCATGCCTGGGGACTGAAAAATATTCCTTTCATTTCGTCCTTCTTCCACATTTACAGTTACGAGTTTTTATTTGTTTACCCACTCATTCATTAAATAGTTCATTGAAAAGTTCCGGAGTGCTATTTTAGGCACTGGAAAAAGCAAAGAACCTCAGGAATGATCGTTAAAAGCCATGTATTACAATTAGTACAAGCATTTGATTGAATGTCTCCTGCCTCTTCCCCGAACAATTAGAATAATCATGGGGAGGTCCTCTTCTTTTCCTTTTCCTTTCCCTCAATCTATTTTATTTCTCCATGGCTGGATTAACCAATAGACTGTGAGGTCAGCTCCAATACTTGGTGACAACTTTTGTGTTAAAATAGAACTGTACTTCCATAATGTTTTCAATGTCATTTTTTGGGTTTTGTTTTGTTTTGGAAAGAGATGGACAGGATTTTCTGCTAAGACATCTCTGAATGATTTCAAACCTTTCTGTGAGGAGCTGAGGGCATCAGTCTTGTGCGTCATCCTGCAGGCCTTTAAAAGGTGGTTCTGAGATGTCATGAGTCTGCTTTAACTCATAAGCACCTATGTACAGAAGCATAATGTACAGACTGGCCCTATGCCACACCCACCACTATTGCTATGCTTAAGTCCATTGTTGCAGTGATAATGTCATTCAATCTCATTGAAAGTCTTCCTTTTCGCAGTGACCTTCTGCTTTACCAACATGATGTCCCTTTTCAGGGACCTGTCTCTCTTGATAACATGTCCAAAGTACCAGGGTCAAAGTCTCACCCTCCTTTCTTTTTTTTTCCCTTCTTTTTTAATGATTTTATTGTGGGTTCTTATAATATTTCATACATTATTTGTATCAAGCATAATTTATTGGCAACTCATACAGTTCTCACAATTCACACATACATCCATGATGTCAAGTCCATCTGTACACATGTTGCCATCTTCATTTCCAAATATTTTTGACTTGAGTCCTTGGTATAAACTGCTCTTTCCCCCTCCTTTTTTTAAAATAATAAATCATTTTATTGGGGGCTCATACAACACCCATCACGATCAATAATAGGTCAATTGTATGCAGACCCCATTTGCACACTTGTTGCCATCATCACCCTCAAAACATCCTCCCTCCACTTAGGCCTCCAGGACCAGCTTCCATATTTCTCTTCCCTCCCCACTGCCCCACCCCCAAGAACCCATAATAATATAAGGCTGATGTGCTTCTTCCATGTGGGCTTTGCTGCCTCTGCATTAGGTGGCCACGTGTTTACCTGATACCTTTGCATCTTAATGCATTAAGGAGATATTTTGCAGCATATCTGCCCAATGCAATACATAATCAGCTAGCTTCAGTGTTATTATTTTGGGTGCTGATTGTGAATCTAAATGAAATGAAATCCTTGACAACTTTGATCTTTATTCCACTGGTCCAGTTGTGAGGATTGTTATATCTTTGATGTTGAGACATGATCCACTCTGAAGATTGAATGTAGTCTTTGATTTCCATCAGTAAGTGTGACAAATCATCTTTACCTCAGCAAGAAAACATGCATCATCTTTATAATGATGATTATCATTATATCTTAGGATGCTAATTGGAATTCCTCCAAGCCTTAGTTCGTGTTCTCCTTCACATAGTCCAGTTTCTAGGATTACTTGATCTTCATACAGATTTAACTAGTTTGCCGATAGATACAATTGTGATGCATGCTTTTCTTAATTTTAAACTATATAATGGCTGCTTCTTGGTCTAGAAACAGGCTCCACATAAGCACAACTAAATGTCTTGAAATTCCTATTCCTGGCAATATTATCCATAATTCTTTTTTTAATCATTATATTGGAGGCTCATACAATTCTTATCATAATCCACACATACATCCATTGTGTCAAGCACTTCTGTACATTTGTTTGCCTCATCTTTCTCAAATCACTTGCTTTCTACTTGAGTCCCTGATATCCAGTCCTCATTTTCTCCCTCCCTACTCATTCTCCCCTCCCCCATGAACCATTGGTAATTTATAAACTATTATTGTTTTGTCATGTATTACACCCTCTGACATCTCCCTTCACCCACTTCTCCACTGTCTCTCCCCCAGGGAGGAGGCTAAATGTCGATCCTTGCAATCTGTTCTCTCTTCCTGCCCCACCTTCCCTCTACTCTCCCAATATCACCCTTCTCACCACTGGTCCTGAGGAATTCTTCTGTTTTGGAGTCCCTGTATTTCCAGATCCTATCTGTACCAGTATGGCAGCCAAGTACTCTGATGTCAATTCCATGATCTGGAGTGTAGGGATGGAGTCTAGCCTGTCAATCTGAAGATAGCCAATGAGACGTCTGTGTGGGTGTGGCTTTCTCTCAAGAATTCTGGGAGATCTGGCTGTGTCTCCATCCCCTCCACACACACACACACACACACACACACACACAGACACACTGCCCCAGAGGTGAGAGACTTACGGGTCAGTCCCTTGGAGACACTCTACTGACAAAACAACACAGCAGCATGCTGATAGACCCTGAGTACTGGAAACTGAAGGAGCTGGAGGAAAAGTCACATGGGTTTACCAGCATGGAACCAGACCTCGGAAGCCAGAAAAGCCACATACAGACTCCTTTCAGTGCTGAGATGCTTGAGAAGCTACAGAGAGGCCTCTGCCAGCACTGAGCTGCTTTTACCACCATGGATACACAAGACTCTGCACCCATTGGCCTGTGATTGTCCTGTAATCACTTCATGTGCCTCATGAATCTGAAGAAGACTTTATAGATTGGAATCAGATGTATGGGCTAATATCAGATTTGTGGGCTTGGACTGGAATAGGTTGGGATGCTTTCTCAATGTTCTATTCCTCTTGTATATAAATATATTGTATATAAACCTCTCCCTTATATACATATGCTTATTTATGAATTTGTTTCTCTTGTGTACCCAGACAAACACAACCAGTGTCCAGCCAGATTTGTAAGGTAGAATTGATCAACATGATCACTGAAGACAAAACAGATGCATAAGAAAATGTGGTGAAGAAAGCTGATGGTGCCTGGCTATCAAGGGGTATAGAGTTCGGAGACTTAAAAGCCTGAAGATAAACAAACATATAGTTGAAAAGCAACAAAGCCCACATGGAAGAAGCATATCGGTCTTATTAAGAACCCGTGTTAGCCAAAAGAAACAATTTTGCTTGATGAAAGTGAGGAGAAATTGAAACCCTTGATGATGAAGATCAAGATTTGTAATTTTCAGTATAGATGAAAACTCCAGGTAAGGAAGATCAGATTCCTCACAACTGGAACAATGGAGAACATCTTGATCAATGGAGAAGAGGTTGCAGTTTTCAAGGATTTTGCCTACTTTGATCCACTATCAATACTCATGGTAGCAGCCATCACGAGAACAAATGAGATATTGCATTGAGCCCATCGGCTGCACCAGACCTTGTTAAAGTATTTAAGAGAAAGGATGCTACTCTGATGACTAGAATGTACCTGACCCAAGCCTTGGTATTTTTGATTGTTTCATATGCATGTGAATGTTGGACATTGAATAAGGGAAATCAAAGAAGAATCTATGCATTTGAATTGTGGTGCTGGAGGAGAATATAGAAAATACCATGAATAATCTAATGACAAGCCAATCAGTCTTGCACAAGGTATGTCCAGAGTGCCCTTTAGAGGCTGTCTTAGACAGGATTCTCTAGAGAAACAAAAGCAGGACACTAGTAATTCTCTTTATATATTTATATAGATAGAAGCCTATATAAGATTAGAAATAAACAGTTAACTAATCTATAAAGCAGTACAAATGGCTAGTACAACTCACTTGCATGAGACAGCTAGTGGACTGTCAATCCTTGGAGTCTTGAAGGACACCAAATATTCCTCTGTAGAGCAATTCAGCATATCTGGCCATAAGCAGTAAACAGCAAAGCAGGTCACCAACAGCCAGCCAGGTGACAGAGTCTAACAGTCCCCAGCTCAAGAGATATATATTCCAGGAGAGTTGCAAAGCAGGGCTTGAAGGAACCTCAACTCACGGCAATTTAGTCCACGTATTAAGTGTTCCATAGGTAGTGTCCCTTGGAGATCGAGGCTCAGGATGAACAAGGCAGTCAGCTGGTTCGAAGATCCAAGAGCAAGAGGGCAAGGGCAGGACTCGCTGAGGCATTTCTATCTCCACCCTTCAATTGGTCCTGTTGTCCCAACCAACCTACCTATCTTCTTTGTCTGTGTTGGCACAACAAGCTTACCTATCATGAGGCAAAGAGGGCCAGACTTCATCTCAAGGACTTTGGACATGTTTTCAGAAGAGACCTGTCCCTTGAGAAAGACATCATGCTTAGTGAAGTGGAGGAACAGTGACAAAGAGGAAGGCCCCCACAGGATGGATTGACAGAGTGGCTGCAACAATAGACTCGGGCAAATGGACAGGTGAGATGCTGGTGCAGGATCAAGCATGTAGTGCTACCTTCGGTTGAGTTTAGGGTTGCTATAGGTCAGAGTCCATTTAAGGGCACCTAAAAACAACAATAATCTCTTGAATATAAGTGAGGTCCCCTTCTTTCTCATTCTCACATGACTTTATACTTGTGTCTTTCTTAAGTACCATGTCCTATAATTAAAATCCCATTATAATTTACCCACTAAGAGTCAAATGCAAAAAAAAAACACTAATAATAACTTGATCATAGCCTCTATTTCTCTGAATAGCCATAGGGAAAATACCCATTTTAAGTAGCACAGTCAATTTTTGTTTAAGACTTAATCACTTTTTTTTAATTAAAAATCATTTTATTAGGGGCTCATACATAGTTTTTCACAATACATAAATAAACATACTGTGCCAAGCACCTTCACATGTCCGCTGCTGTTATCTCTTGTCAGTTAACTGAGCACTGGAAGAATCCTCGATAAATGCTATGGTGGTAGGGATGGGAGTCACTATCATATTTATATTTCTCTGTTCCTCGTTGACCTCATTGAGCTGTCCCACTTCATTATACCTCTAAGTGCAGTTATTTCCCCTCTATACCTACAGGTCCTTTTCTTGCCTAATTCACTTGCATCCACTTGCTGTTGATGCCCACACTATCATCAAGGACCTTAAACTAAGGCGACACATTTTGTCTCTCCCCTGTCCTATATTGGAACTCATAACTATAAGCATGTTTAATCATTTTGTCCTCTGTCCCTTTACAAGGTCATCAGAGGCACCACATAACGATGGTTCAGAGTGGGCTTATCTCAAACCCTCTATAAACCAAACACATACACACACACACACACACACACACACACACCATCATCATTTCTACTCTACAGAACTCTCTCCATGTTATTGTAGAATAAGAGTGGCAGGGCAGGAAAAATTCTAGGCATAAAAATTATGGTATTATTTTGGAAAATGGTTCTACTCCTTCTGTTTAGGGCTTGCTTATTTAAGAACATGCTTTACTAGCCCTACTGGATAATAACTGTGTTCAGATTGTGGCTTACTCTTCTGTTTATCGTACTCTATAATTTACCCTTCAAAATTTACAAATCTTCTGTCATTTTTTATATATAAACTTTAGAAGATGTTGACTTTCTCAAAATTTTTTTCTTATAGAGGAAGGAATAAAATCAGATACACAGAATAGGGTATGGGGTTAAGCTTTTCCTGTGGTGTCTATCTGGAAATCATGAATATTTAGCACAGAGGAAAAATTGGAAAATTAGAAAAAATTTCACTGACATCAAACAATTACAGTGTTATCTGAGGCATATAATTTAAAATCAATATAATTTTCTGTCTACAAAAGTATCAGAGCCACCTTTATTTTATCAATTGAAACTCTTTTACAAGTTAAAAAATACTATGTTTCTAAAGGTTATGATTTGTTTCTTGCAACCAGTTGTGTAGTGATGTCATGCCACACAGTGATTTAAACAGGAAACCTGGTTATTGTGCTACCCACCATCACCTGGAATGATATTGTCTCTTGTTTCCATGAAGGATATGCACACATTTTCCCCCCACTACCCTCTTATATACAATGGAAGGATTAGAAAACTGCCGCCTAATAAATGTTTACTCCATTATTCAGGAAGAAATGTTCTTCTGAGAGACAATGTCTACATTTATCTAGATAGGCATAAGCTGCAAGACTCATTTATACCTGGAAGAGAGTCAGGGACAGTAATTCCATTAATGTTCTCAGTTTCAGGGCTGGAGGAGAAGGAAGGAAAGGGAAGCCAACAAACCCAGGCGTAAGAGAATAACAAGTGATCTAAAATTGATGACAAGGAGGGTAGGGTAACTGATTGAGGTTGATCAAGTGCATTGTAGTCAAGAGGACTTACTGGGAGTCGAATGAAGGTTGAACATGATTGCGGAACAGGAGGAACATAGAAGGAAGTAGAAGAAAGAACTAGGAGTCAAAGAACATTTAAAGAGGTTTAGATATAGGCACATACATTTATTAGTATATTTATATATAATGATAGTAACATAGTTCTATGCATTTATATGCTAAATAATAAGGTAGTAGATGGACACTGGGCCTTTACGCAAGTACTCCCTCAATATAAGAATTGGTTGTTCTTATAATGCAGCATTCTATGATGCTCACCTTACCTAGAGGATGGTTGAAGACAAAATGGGTACATGTGCAAATGTGGTGAAGAAAGCTGATGGTGCTTAGCTATCAAAAGATGGCTTGAAGAGGATATATATATATATATATACATATATATATATATATACCTGGAAAGCAATAAAGTCCACATGGAAAAAGCACGCCATTTTGGGTGGTCATTAGGCATTGGTGTAATCAGGTATCAGGCATCAGAAGACCCAGAACAAACAATCTTATCAATGTAAATGAGGGGATTTGTGCGGCAGAGTGGAGACCCAAAGGCCATTTGTAGGCAATTGGACATTCCCTCACTGAAGGGTCACAAGGTAGGGATGAGCCAGCCAGGGTGCAGTATAGCACTGAGGAAACATACATCATTCCTCTTGTTCTTTAATATTCTGTCCATGACCCCAGTTCTACCTCATATATATGGCTAGACCAGAGCATATACACTGGTACAGATAAAAGTTCTTGACACGGGGAATCCATGACAGATAACCCCCTCAGGAACAATAATGGGAGTAGCCATATCATGATGGTAGTTGGATGCCTGGGAGAGACGTGGAGAACCCATCACAATAATCAATGTATAACCAACTGCTCCCCACCCACCCCCGGGATTCACAATAGAAACATGGGTTATGGGAGACAGCAGTCTGTGTAAGATGTGAAAATAAGAATAACATAAGTAATAAAGGGCTGGTGAGGGAGGAGGGTATGTCAGGGAGCAAAAAAATTGAAGAGCTGCTACCAAAGGCTCAAGTAGAAAGAAAAGCTGAAGGGAGCAATGGTACCTATTCAAATATTTGGGTGCCCATTATTGAGTTTCAAAGAGTGGATCTTTCTGAGAAATATTTGCTACATTATCTTAAAACATATATGGTTTTGTGAAGAAAAAAAAAGAAACCTAATCAAGTTAGATCTAGACAAAGTGGTTAATTATGACAACACAGAGATGTATCATGGAGCATGAGGTACAGCAAGCATCATAGGACCTCAAAGCCATTGATAATGTGCTCATCTGGGCAGACTAGAGCAACAAATACATAGAACCTCTTATGTGCATATGAAAGAACTTTATATACCAGAGCAACTGTACATTAAGAAAACATCCCAACCCAATCGAGTCAAATTTCATAAATCTGATATTAGCCCATATGTCTGATACCAATCTATAAAATTCTCCTCACATTCATGAAACACATGAAATGATGCCAAATGCAGAAAAAATCGCAAACCAGTAGGTAGAGAGTGTTTTGTCCAGTGGTACTGTAAACATCTCAGCGCTAGCAGGGATCTTTATGTGGCTTCTCTGGCTTCAGAGGTGTGGTTGCATCCACATGACTTGTCTGACTCAGGGCACGAGGGTAGCTCCATGTAGCTTCTCCTCAGGGATGTCTTGCAGGAAGTAAGCCAGTCAGTAGAGTCTCCAAGCGAGTGGGTGAGTGTCTCTTGCTTCCAATAAGGAAGGTCCAGATTTCCCAGAATTCTCAGGAGAAAGTCATGCCCACACAGAGGTCTCATAGGCTATCTCCACAATGAGAAGCTAGACTCCATGCCTATACTCTTAATCCTAAAATTGACACCATATTAGGTGATTGCCAGAGTTAGCTTATCTCTTTATGTCTCTGTCTCTCTATATTCAGAGAAAGAGAGAGAGAGAGAGAATCGTTTGTAGTTCTTGTCTTCACCCAAAGATCTTTTTAATTCCTACTTGACTCCTTGAAAACAGAGCTTCAATTGTTTTCTTCATGTCTCTCTGACACATTCTTCTTTATAGCATAAGTCCCTGGCTACACTTGCTCCAGTACAGCTGGATCACTGAGGCAAAACACCTGTAGTTGACTTTTCTGAAATATTCTCTTGGATATGAGGATAGGGACCACTTGCCTATGAATGGAAAGGAGTCAATGTTCGGTTAAGTAAGCACAAGCACCTCCAGAAGACACCACTTCAAATCCCCAGCCGTCTATGCAAATATACTGTCAGTTACAACATTCTGCTTAGGAAAGGAAAGATCAGGCACAAATTAAATTGGGCACAACTTAGAGGACCTCAGCTAGACAAAGGTCAAAGCAAAGTTCAAAGTAATGTGTGAAATGGGGGCATATCTATCTTGATGACACAAGAATTGCCTCAATGGTCTGGTTCAGTGGTTCTCAAACTTGCTAATGTTGTGACCCTTTAATACAACTCCTCATGTTGTGGTGACGCCACAATCATAAACTTATTTTCATTGCTGCTTCATGATTAATCTTGCTACTGTTATGAATTGAGTGACCCCTGTGAAAAGGGTCATTTGACCCCCAAAGGGGTTGTGGCCCACAGACTGACAATCACTGGTCTAGTTAATACCAGGATATCTGAAATCTTTTTTTTTCTTTTTTTTTTGGGGGGGGCATCACTGCTCTCCGGTGGTGGGAGTAGGAGGCCCAGCCCCACTGCTGGAATTGAACCTCCGTCCCAGTGGGCCGCAGTCCCGCGCACAACCACTACGCCACCGGGGCTCAGCCCAGGATATCTGAAATCTAAACAAGCCAATGAACTTAATCCCAAAGTCATGTTCCAAGCACTCCATGGGAGCATGCTGTTTCCTCTTCTTAACTGTCAGTACTACATTTAAAAAAGTGAAGTCTGACTCAAATTTATATCTCACATCCTATCTAGAAAAGTATCTTGCACATATTAGGTGTTCAAGATATATCTTTTAATCTTTAGTTCTGTCTAGCACTGGAACAAGCTGTCTTCTCTGGTGATAAGCATTATGCTTCTGGAGGTATTTAAGTTACATCTCATTAACAAATGTGTACCATAAATTAGAAATGATTTCATAAAACATCTGTCAGTGAGAGTATAGAAAAATTTGTTTTGGAGACACCCCAAATCACTTCTAAAGTCAAGCATCAGTGATCCTATAATCTGAGACTAAATGTCTGCATTTCTATGAAAGTCAAAATTTTGAATCAGTATGATGTAATAGTAGTATTCATGAAGAGAGAAATCAAGCAATAATCATCTTGATAGAAAGCATTTTCTAAATTTCCTAAAGGTTTTGATTAATTGTATAATTGTAAATGTTCATTAGGATATAATTAAATAGTCCTGTTTCCCTAGCTACTAATATGTCCCAGGGTGCCATAATTTTGCTAGTAATTATAAAAGAAGGGATATAAAATTATATCCCTTCAAAATAAAACTAGCTTTATTCTTCTTAGCAAAAATGACTTTGAAATGTACATACAATATTATAGATGAAGCAGATATCTACTTTGGAGGAAACACATTAAAATAGGCAAGGAGGAAAGAAATGCAACTATATAATAGACTAGGAAGATTACATAAGAATGTTCTGCACATGAAGATACTTGTTCTCAATTCCATAAAACTAATAGGAGAACACAGTAAAATTTTTTCAGTATCTATAGAGATCCAGATAGTTGAGAATATCTTACACATTGTATCCTTTTATTATGTCTCCAATTTTGTTTCATTTGTGGCTCTGCCTCAATTTTACTTTTACAGAGAAGAATGCAATTTATATACTATATTTCTTTATACTAAACTTAACAATATGTGGTAGTAATTAAGACTGTGTGGCCTGGAAGGAAAATGCCCAGGAACTTTAAAAATAACTTTTCTGGGTTTAACAGCATCTGAACTATTTAAATGATTAAACATAATAGAGTTTAATTAAAGTTACACAGAAGTAAGGATCTTTCATTTTAAAAAAATGTTGTTCTGGGGTCATGGATATTTTTTTCTGCATCCTCAATGAAGAAATAACTTTTTGTTATCAGGTATCTTCAGGATTACAGTCTGGTCTAAAGTTTATGGGTTAACTACGTTGTGTGTACTAAACAGTACCCCACTTTCCCACATAAAATGTCTCACTAAGAGCTACTACTGGAAATGCTACTTTCCAAGATCATCAATTTCTCTTATTTCTCACAACTAAATGTGTAGCCAAACTGCCTCATGCAAATGGATACGGAGCAAGAGTTCATGGAGGGACATTCAGAGGTGTTTTTTTTTTTCTTATTTAGATAAGCAAGAACCTGCTTAGAACTTTTTGTTTGTTTCTAGTTTCAATTGTGCAATGACAGAGTTGGTTCCCATGTTGGACTGCAGGCACCCTCTAGCTAAAAGGCAGGGTGAGGAGAAGAGCTGAGGAGATGACAGAGATTTATAAAGGTGCCACCCAGTAGCTGAGCCAGCCTGATAGCATCCCATCCTTTCTCTCGTATAGTAGCTTATGTGATGTTTTTGATACGGATGTGAAGACTGACAGATGGCACATAGAAAAAAATACCCACTCCCTTTACCTTAAAAAATAAAATTCTGAATCCCTAAAACAAGAGTATGGAATCAATTTTTCACATTTGATTTAATTTAAAGTTTATTTTTATCTTAATAGGTAAACTACAGATTTTTAAATGAAAATAAATTCCAAGTTAACCACTTAAAGAAAAAAATATAGTCAAGAAAGCAAGTCTGAGAAAAAGACAAAGAAAATTGTACACCTGAAAACTGAAAGAGTACAGACTAGCCAACTACAAACTGGACTTGACCGTCTCCCTTTCTTCAATGAAATGAAACTGCTGATGGTGATAATAATCTGCATCGTCATTTCCATGAGTATAACAAGAGAATGACTTGACGCCGACATCTTTATTCATGGAAGGTGAAACTAGTCAACTCTACCTCTGCTTTCACTGACCTATCATTGTACCTCCAGTTTTCTTTTATAATCATCAGTGCATCAAAGGTGGCATGACACTTAGCCCCATGTAATTGCAGAATAATGGATGAATGAGTGAAAAAATGTATCAATCTTAAATGTCTTTTGCCATTGATTTAGCTAAGATTCAACTCAAAACCCCAAATCTACTTTTTGTGTTGCCTTCTGAGTAAGATGATAGAACAATTTTACCATAGATATCCATATATTTATGTGTATTATATTTATCTGTTATATAATCAAAGAACACTATAAAACAAAAGTATCAACATGAACATATTGTCTCACAGCATATCCTCCTTCTAGGGGTACAACCTTCTAAAGGCAGTATTTCCATCTCTCTAATCCTTTCTTTAAGAGTTCTGACTCTTTGATTTACACAAATTGAAAGAGGAATTTTTCACCCACAAGGGACTGACTCAAATTGTGATTCTTTTCAATATCCTTTGAGCTAGGGAACCCCAGGAAAGTTGAAGCATGAGCAGGGCTGTAGCATAGATGGAGTAAGGTTTTGTAGTGAAATTCTCAAAGGATGAAACTGGCTACCCTCAAAAGAAAAGCAGCTGTATCACCATGATAGAAAAAAAAAATTCTCAGCACAACTTTCTTGACCTTTTCCTCACAGTGCAGTTTTCAATTTTTCTAAAAGATGCTCATAATAACTCCCCATGACTGTCTTCTATCCTTCAAGAAAATCTACCAAAAGTACACCTTTGGCATTCCAAAAAAAAGTCACCTTAACCTTCGGAGCTGACCAACTTGTCTTGAATTTAACTGTGCCGCAAATCCACTCAGACCACTCCTTTGAATGGATCTTGATCTCTAGATTGTATTTGTAAATTTGAAACTCATCCCAGATTATGATCATTGCTTAAAATTGTGCTCGTTAGTTTTGTAACCTTGTTTAAAGACTGATGGAAGGGTCGCTTCTTCACAAACATCTTGTTAAAAATGTCAATCGATGTGTGAAGGCAACTGGACAAGTTGGAGGCATGTCTATGACTGAGCACACCCTGTCTTCAACCATGCCCAGAACATGGGGATATGGTCAAGCATGTTTAGGCTTGAATGAATCTGGGTGTATAGGTGGTGGAGCTCTTGTGTTTTAGTGGTTATGAGGTGGATGGTAGACTCACGAGCAGCAATTCGAAACCACCAGTTGTTCCAAGGCAGAAAGACACTGCTTTTGATGCCTATCAAAAGTTAGTCTCAGAAACTCACAGGGGCAGGCATTTCTGCCCTGTCACTCTGAGTCAGCATTGACTGGATGGCAGTAAGTTTGGTTTGGTTTGGTGCATGTTGGTGGCTTAAAAAAAAATAATTGGGAAAATTATAATTCCATTTTTCCATGAACTTTTAAAAGCCACCTTGCATGGCTATTAATAATTATATGTGTAATGTCTGAAGTATGAATCTGGAAAAATGGAAAATAGACAAAAATTAAGTGGACTGCTTGAAGATGGATAGCCTAGGCAATAATGAGCTTAAACAGATGTATAGTGGCCATTTTGAATCAGAAAATCATAGAGTTTGCTATTTGTGGAAGGACAAACAAAAGAGAAATGGTGTCATATTCGTCTTTTTTTTTAATTTCCAAGAGCTATCCTAAAGTCCATGAATGTTACCAGTGGTGTGACAATATCCATATGCCTACCAAAAGATCTGTTGCTATGGATATTATTCAAATTTATGTACCAAACACTAATGCCAAAGACTGAACCTTTATAGTGATTTCTGCGGACTAAAATTGATTAAACATATAATCAACATGCACTCAAAATTGTGAATAATTGCAATGCAAAAGTTGAAAACAAAGGCAAAAAATTGGTAGTTGGAAAATATAACCACGGTAATGAAGGCAATATCAAGAACTGCATGATAGTTCAAGGTCTGTTCGTTGACCTCCAGGAGTGTCTCTGGCTGAATCTGGTGGGGTGCCACATCTTAGCCCCAAAGTATATCCTTTGTACTCTCTTCCAGTATCATGATCTGAATTCTACCTTATGAATCCGGTCAGACCAGAGTATGTACACTGGTACAGATAGAAACCAGAAACATGAGGAATCCAGGATAGCTGATCCCTTTAGGACCAGTGGTGAGAGTGGCAATACCACGAGGTTAGGGGGAACCAGTTAAAAGTTTCCACATATAACCTCCTCCCTGAGGTATACCCAGTACAGAAGTGGACCAAGGGAGACATTGGACAGTGTACAATATGACAAAATAATAATAATCTATAAATTATCAAGGGCCCATTAAGGAGGGGGGAGTGGGGAGGGATGGAAAAAGGAGGAGCTAATATCAAAGGTTTAAGTAGAAAGAAAAAAGAAAAAAAGTTTGAGAATGATGGCAACAAACGTACAAACATACTTTGCATACAATGAATGTATGTACAGATTGTGATAAGCATTGTATGAACCCTCAATAAAACAACAAAAAAAGAAGAACTGCATGATAGAAGGTAAGAATAGCAATCTACTCAATGGAAACACATTTTCAACAGTTTAAACAGTGACTAAGCTTGCAAACCTCACCAGATGGAATATACAGGAATCAAAGCAACTCCATCTTTGGAAACAATAGAAAGTACCAATGTCACCAATCAGACCAAGGCTAACAGACAAACAGAAACAAACCATCAGTTGCTCACATGAAAGTTCAAATTATAGCTGAAGAAAGCGAAAATAAGTTCATGAGAGACTAAGTATATCCTTGAGTATATACTATGTGAATTAGAGGCCAGTTTAAGAAAAACTTGATGCACTGAATGCTAATTACCAAAGATCTTATGAGTTGTGGGATAGCATCAAGAGCATCATACCTGAAAAAAACTAGAGCCCATATCTGCTCATCAAGCCTGAAGGATGACATCCCTGCATGGAGCTGCTAAGGCACGGATAGGACTGTAGGGCCGACAACACCTTGAGACATGATGTCCCTTCACAAGAGGATACTGTGAGAGAGGACAATACTTGGGGACACAAGGCAGGGAGTTAGTCCAGTATGAACTGCTCAGAGCAGGGCAAACCAAGAAGGGAACAAAACAGATCAGCAATGGGGGAACAACAAAGCCACAAAGCTCCTGAGAAACATGCCTTTCCCTTCCCCCCAACAAAATAGACTTCAGGCTAGGAGGGGCACTTCCTGGAATTCCCCAGACCAGTGGGGAGATAGCCATAAATGTCAGCAGACAGACCTGGAATTATGCATGCTTTTTTTCTGCTAATCACTATTATCCTTTTATCCCTTCTTTTTAGTTAATTTTTTGTTTTGTCTCTGCTATTGCTGATTTTACCTACCTATTTAAGTTTGGCCTAGAAAGCAAGCTCAAGGAGAAAGCAATGGATCAGCAGTCTGGAGGGACTTGGGGGGACGGGAGGATGGGAGTGGCTAGCAAACAAGCGCATAGACAAGGAAACAACAGGGAATTAAAATCAACCACAAGGTGGACATAGAGATCCCGGGAATGTTGGAGCAACAGCAATCTATGTGAGAGGAATTACTAAGAGGCAGAAGAAGGGCAAGCGTGATGGTGAGGCAGGAGGAAGGTCAAAGGAAACAGAGGGAGAATCTAGGAAACAAAGCCATGGATAGAGATGTAAGCGTCGGTGTATACATAGGTAAACAACAATTCATAAAAACAGAGGTATGGGCCTATGTACATATATTTATATGGCAATATACTAAGGTCGTGGACAGACTTTGGGTCTCTGTTCAAATGCTGCCTCAATGCAAGAACACTTTGTTCCAACAACCTGGCATTTTATAATATTCACTCTCTCTGCTGGAGCACTGAAGACAAAATGGGTACCTAAGAAAATGTGATGAAGAAAGTGAATGGTGCCTGACGAGCAAAACATAGAGTATCTGGGGTCTTAAAGGATTAAAGTCAGACAAGCAACCTTTTAGCAGAGGAGCAACAAGCCCACATGGATGAAGCACACTAGCCAATGAAATTATGAAGTTTAGGTAAGAGGCATCAGAAAATTCCAAACAAACAAGCAAAAACTATGGTTGAGAAGTAGGGGGGTCAGAGAATATACCTGAAACCCATCTGTAGACAAAGGGATATCTCTTCAAAGAAGGAACACAAGAAAAAGATGGGTCAACCAGGGCACAGTATAGCCCCTATGAAACACACACGATTCCTCTGGTTCCATGAGGCTTCCTCACCTCCCACTTTCATGACCCCAGATCTGCCTTTCACTTCAGACTAGAGTGGAGTGTGCACACAGTACACATAAGAGCTAAAAGCTCCTGACACCCAGGATTCAGGAATAGGAATGAGAGCAGCAATACCAGGAGGGTACGGGAAAGTGGGAAGAGGAAGGGAGGAAAGGGGAACTGATTAATGATTGACACATACCCATCTCCCAGGGGGATGAAAAATAGAAACTGTACTGGGAGGAGAGGCAGCCATTGGTGTAAGATGCAGAAATAATAATTTATAATGTATCCAAGGGTCATAAGGAGAAGGGCAAGAGGGGGGAAGGAGCTGATGCCAAGGGCTCAAATAGAGAGCAAATGCTTAGAAAATAATGATGGCAGCATGTGTACAAACTTGCTCGCTATAATTGATGTCTGGATTGCATTAAGAGCTGTAAGAGCCCCCAATAAAATGATCTTTCAATTCTAACAAGGATAATAGACAGAAAGTTAAAAAATTAACTCATAAGAGACTCCGAAGCTTGCTCTTGAACCTACTATTGCTATTAGATGCCATGGTGCTGTTTCCAAGTCCTACCAACCCTGTGGAGAATGGAACACAACACTGCCGGTCCTCAGCCATCCCCGAAACTGGTCTTCTGTTTGAGCCCACTGTTGTTGAAGCCACTGCCTCAACTCACCCTGTCAAAGGACTTCCTCTTACTCACTGCCTCTCCACTTTACCAAGCCTGCAAGACTCCTTCAGGGACTGGTCTTTCCTGGTAACATGTCCAAAGTACGCAAGACTAAATCTTTCCATCTTTGCCTCTGAGAAGCATTCTAACTATTCATCTTCCGAGACAGATTTGATTGTTCTTTTGGAAGTCCATTGTACTTTCAATATATTTTGCCAAGGCCATAGTTCAAAAGCATCAATTTTTTCATCGGTCTTCCAATGTCCAACATTCACATGCAATTGAAAATATCATGGCTTGGATCAAGTACACTTTAGTCCTCAAAGTACCATCCTTTTGCTTTTTTCACCACTTTAAAGAGATCTTGGGCCACAGATTGAGCTCATGCATTAGCTCTTGAAATATGAAAGAATGGAATAGAAGATTCAAAATGGACAATGTAAAGTGAAATGAGGCTTTGGTCTGTAGGCTGAGATGGCTACTAGCTCCTAGAAAGAGGCAAACCCACCGCAGTAACATTGTTCTAAACTTTCAGTGACCCTATAGACCAAGGTAGAACTGTCTCATAGGCTTTTCAAAGTTGTAAATCCTTACAGAAGTAGTCTGTCACATCTTTCTCCCACAGAGTATGTATGTTAGTCCAGGTAGAGTAGAGAAACAAATTCATTGACTCTCAAGAGACTTTTATATCCAAGAGTAATTGCATATTAAGAATACATCTCAAGCCAGGTAAGATCTATTCCATAAGTCCTATATTAGCCCAGATGTCTGACAGAAGTCTATAAATTTCTCTTCAGACTCACTCAGCACATGCAAGGATGCCTAATGCAGGAAGATCGCAGGACAGTGGGTGGAAAGTTTTGTGGATCCAGTGATGATGGCATGAGTTTCCATGGGATTTCTCCAGCTCAAGGGCTCTGACTCCATCAGTGTAGCTTCATGTGGCTTGTCAATAGGACCGTCTCTCAGGGAGATCATGTGTTGCCATCTCTGGGGAGGAAGATCGAAGTTCCTAGAATCCTCAAGAGAAGGCCATGGCTATAATTTGATTGACAGGCTAGACTCCACCCCTTCACTCCAGTTGGCAGGAGATTATGCAACTGTCACAAAGTAGCTGATGTGTTTAAAAGGTCATCCTTCAAATGATTGGTTGAACATTTTAACTGGTATGTCACTAGGGCTCTGTCCACACAATGAAGGATCTTGGGAAAGTTCAGCCATAATCCACAACCAGGTTCTGTTTTTAAAACATCAATAATTCAGGCTGAGCCCCGGTGGCGTAAGTGGTTGCGTGCAGGACTGTGGCCCATGGGCTTGGCAGTTCAAATCCAGCAGCAGCAAGGCTGGATAGCTCCCACGACCACCAGAGGGCAGTGATGCCTAAAACTAAAAAAAAAAAAAAACTAAAAAAAAAAAAGAAAGAAAGAATCCCCCTACTCTGTTTGACAAGCGTCATCAATGTTTCCCCACACCAGGATCGAATTTATTGGGAAAGCCATGGTGAACAGATCATTTGGCCAGAAGTCATCTTAGAGGTCTTTTGCTAGTGGTTACATGTTTGTTGATAGGTGTCAACTTTTTTGGTTCCCACTTTGAATTCTGCAATTTCCTAAGTGTGAAAACTTTAACAAGTTATCTGGCTTCTCTGAACTTCAATTTTCACATGGTATTATCATATTGATTTCAGTTATTTTATGAGGCATTTATGAAGGAATGAATACCTTCAATGTGTTCAATTTTAAATGAACATGGACTATTATTTGATTGGATGTCTTCATTGTCTGTATACAAAGAATAATTGCAACAATAAATATAAGCAATGCCTGTTAGCTTCTTGTCTTTTGAAAGTACTCCTCAGATGTTTTCTATGTAATCCTTCTAGTGTTCCTGGACTAGGTTGCTGTTACATCAATTTACAGAGGATGAAACTAAAGAACAAACAGGCTATCTATTCATCTGTGATCACACATTGAGGCATTCCTCAAGAAATACAATGCAATGTTCTCAACTCTCTAAGTACCTGGATGAAGTGTTAATAATAGCTAACAATAATCAGGAATTTACTTTGAGTTAGCCCCAGCCCAAATTAACATGCTTCAATTAATGTAAGCCTCCCAGCACCTTCATGGGGAAAATGGTTTTCTTTGTTTCAATTCAAAAGACTTAAACTAATGTCTGCAGGTTTTATGCATTGGGTTGTTAACCACAAGGTCATCAGTTTGAAATCACCAGTCCCTTTATGGGTGAGAGATGAGACTTTATACTCTCATAAGGAGGTAACTGTCCCCCAAACAGCCCAGAGCAGTTGTCCCCTGTCCTATAGGGTCACTCTGAGTCAGCATGTTTCTTCTGTCCTGTAGGATCTCTGCTGTTAGGAATCTACCAGATGGCAGTGAAGTTTTCAGTTTAAAATTCAAATTTATGAAGCCCTGTTCATGCAGTTGGTGACGTATTAGATTGGTCCTCACGGATGGATCATTCAAACCCCCCATGTATTCAGCGGGAAAAAGTTGACAGCACCTGCCTCCATAAAGATCCATGGCCTGGGAAACCCTACACATAGGCTCTCTGAGTTAGAATAGACTCAATTACAATGACTGGTTATAGCCAAGTTTGAGTCTAAGCAGCCTTTTATTTTAATCACCAACTTAACTGTTCTACAATAGAAAGCTATGCAGGAGCAGAGTATTCAGGAAAGAATATGTTCATTCAACCAGCAGTATTCAGTATCTCTATGCAGGATGTTGAGAGATTTGGGAAGGCAGGGAATAATGACAATACCCCAAGAGCTTCATGGAGAAGCAACTGTGCGAAGTACTTTATGTGTATTATCTCTATATTCACAGCACCCTTGGAATGCGTGTTAGCTCCATAGCCACTAAACTCGGAGAGACTATTCTTTGTTCAAAGTTACAAGGCTAATTTCAGAGCTAGGATTTGAACTCAGGTTCATATTAAAGTATAGGTTGTGACCTTTTTATGATGCTAAAACATAATGAAGCTTATCCATCAACTCAGTCAGTTGTTAAAATCACCTAGGAATAAAATGAAGGAGTCATGATGGTGTAAGGGGTTGTACATTTACATATGTTAATCTCTAGGTCAGTGGTCCGAACTCATCAATCACTCTACAGGAGAAATACGAGGCTGTCTGCTTGGATAAAAATCTAAGATTGGAAACCAAAGGGGAAGTTCTAATTTGTCCTAGAAGATTATTATGAGCAAACTAAAGATTTGGGGGTCCATGTTAATCTTTATTGATACATAAAAGCCAACTTGTCCAATTCCAAGCCCAGTGACTTTTCTACCTAGTCATTCAGTACAGACCCGTCCTCCTTAGCCACACAGGAGCTTTTTCTCGTTAAGAAACAATCAACACAAGTAAGATATATTGGAGTCTCTTTTTTAAAAAGAGTCCTAGAATATCAGGAAGGCAGGTGGATACACAGGCTTTCTTTTTGAATGCATGCTGCTATTAGCTGCCATTCAGTTGAACTCATGGAAACCTCAAGCAGAAGTGAATGAAACACTGCTGTGTCCTGTGCCATTGTGGTAACTACATAATCTGGTGTCAATTGGGGATTTGAGAGGATTAAATGTAAAGGAGTGGAGTATAATCTGTCAATAGATTTATAATAAAGTAATCATATTTTAAGCATGACACCATTGACGGGGGTTCATTTGGTATTCATTTGGTCTATATGGAGCAACAAAAATTTTCATAGAAAGCAAAAATAGTATTATAATATATTTATTTTAATTTTAAAATGCCATGGGATGTTGTTAAATTGTCAGAAGCAAGACATCTGGTCATCTTAGTTTATAGCCAATGAGGCTTCTGTGTGGGCATGGCCTTCTCCTAAGGATTCAGGGAACTCTGATGTTTTCACCTTGAAGGTGGGAAGCACTCCCTCAACTCACTCCCTTTGAGATTCTCTACTGAAAAGGTTCACTCCCTTTGAGATTTTCTTGAGAAATCTACCCTGAGGCAGTCAGAGTTTCTGAGCTGACAGAACTACATGGAGACCACTGCCAGCGCTGAGATGTTTACAACACCGCTGGTTCCACAAGACTTCCAAGGCACTGGCCTGTGATCTTCCTGCACTCAGTATCAGCACATTTGTTTTGTGAGACTGAAGGGGACATTGTAGATTGTTATTGGACATATATGTTCATATTGGACTTAGGTACTTGATCTGGACAGAGCTGGGATGTTTTCTCAATAGTCAATTGCTCTTGTATATAAATCTCTTTCTTATTCACATATGCATGTTTAAGAGCCTGTTTCTCTAGTCTACCTGGACTCACACAGTCATCCCCATGATTGTTGATTTTTAATGGCTGATTTTAGAAAACAAATCTTCTTTCTTTCTTCCTACTTCATGTAAGTCTGTAAGTTCCAATGGTGGCTGCTCAACATCAAATGCAAACCTCCACTGATACAGGACTCACATGTTGTCTAAACTTCAGAAGTCAAACTTGATTATCCTGCATACAAAGTGAGAGTTCTACCATGAAACCATCATATTCCTTTAATATCCATTAAATCAAACCCATCGCCATCTAATCGGCTTCCAAGGTTGTAAATCATCATGGGAGCAGATTTGTTCATCTTAATCCTATAGACTATCGGTGGTGGTTAGCAGGCCAGCATGTGCACCACAGTGACTGCAGGACTCCTTTCACAGACATTACAACTTACACGCAGTACCATGGAGGTGATTCTGACACCTGGCAACCCTCTGACAGAGTAGAACTGCCCCAAGGCTATAAATGTATATAGAGGGACAGGAAGCAGCATCTTTCTTGAGGTGCAGCGGTGGTTTCAAGCTAGTGACATGCCACCAGCCTCCAACTTTCTATACCGATTCTGATACCAACCATTCCAGCCACACTTTCTGCTTCTCTCTTGCACTCAGTATCTCATTGCAATGGCCACAAAGAACTCAGACAATCCTCATAATGATGAAGATTTATTAAGGAAGTCAATTTCAAGTTTTTACAATCACAATAAACCATAATTAACTACTCACAACAGAATCATAAAATCCTAACAGTGTCTTTCCCTGCATTTTCTTACGTAGATTTTTCAGGAAAAGAAGCACACCCAAATCGACATGATCCACCCAGTCTTTAGTGAGAAGTACAAAGATTATGACCAGAAAAGCCATATCCAGTAAATCTCAGTACTGTGTCAGCAGTCTGTCTTTGTTTCATTTTGTTTTTAAACCAACAGCACTGATTCTGAAGCATGTGATAAAGTTCACCACTTTGAGACATAAAAAACATAGTGTATTCGAACGTGGTTAAAAATAAGACTATGTGGGTAACAAAGGCAGACTAAGCAGCATTTGCAAGACTGGACAAAACAGTTTATATTCGATGTAAGTGGAAGGCATTTTGGATAAGGAGAGTAAAGCATTTCTTGAGCCAGAGATGACATGGAACGGAGGGGTAAAAGGGAAAGCCTAGATGGGAGGAAGGTGTGCGTTTTAGAGGCATTTCAGATGAGAAACCCATTGGATTGGCAACAGCTCAGATGGAAGAAATAAAGAAGATGGATGGAACGAACATCTGGCTAGTGGAGAAGTAGCCGGTCTGGCTGTGAATGTGCACATCTATTGGTTGTTAAAACCTAATAAATATTATTTTAGTTGTACACCATGACAAAGTTAAAGATTCTTTATGCAACACATAGTCATAAAAGACATAAAGTGCTCCTTTCAGAGATTTCTAGGTGAAAAAGGAGGCCAAACCTCACATTCCTCATGGTGTACTGAAAAGAACCCTTTTAAAGGACACAAATTAGAAAATGCTTGGCTGACACTTGATCACTCACAAACTGGGAGGCCCTTGGTTTGGCTAGGGAAAAACATGATGATTTCCCTCTTCTTCAGCAGTTTTGCATGAGCCTCTTCTCTTGAGCGCATCCAGAGACAAACTGGGAAGTGTGAGTCCTGATACTCATAAAACTATTTTTCAAAAATCTTAAAACATCTAGCCAGCATTTTAAAAAATACTTTCGCTTTTATGGGAAAGATGAGACTAAAATTTGGGTATCCAGGGATACTGTTCTGAGCAATGAGTAATCCTGTCACCTCCACCCCTTCAGATCAAAAACAGTACAACACTAATTGTTTCAGGGAAGCCAGCTTAACCTCAAATAACTGAGACATTTTGAATTATTTCCTTTTCTCACTGTTATCCAGATCTTTGATGTTTTTTTATTAACACCTTAAAAAACAGTAGTGGGACACTGTAGTGTATGTAATGTCCAAGATGCAATCCGAAATGAAAACATGAGACACTGTGACCAACCAACTCAGTGAGTGTCCATGCATGTTTTTCTAACTAGTGGCATGCTCCAAGTGAGAACCCCAGAGACCCTGAAAGGTTTGGGTCAAAAAAGAGGAAGTGTGTTTTAATCGGAAGAGAAGCGCCAGCCCACTAGTATGACATCAACAAAAGTCATGGGATCGGTTTTGTTAATCTATGAACTTTGCATTTTAAAAAGTGAGCATAGGTATAGTCATTTGTGTAGTCTACATTTTTTCAGTTTGAGAACTTTAGATCTTAGGGAGGAAATCTAATTGGACAAATTGATGTTACTTATTTCAGCAGACTTACTTTTATTCCAAAAACAGAACATCTTTGTTACCCAATATTAGTGAGGCAGTGTGAATATTGTGAGCTTCAGACTTTGATTAGGCAATCTGGCTTATTTTAGTTAATACGAGTTTCAGTGTTTCAACTATAAAAGTAACAATTATCTGAAATTCTTAAATATGCCAGTTAAGTGGTGCTCCTTTTAACTTAGTCATTCAATTTCAACTCAACGTAAATTGAACACCTTATATTTGACAAGTATCACCAGATATTGAAGAGAGGATAATCAATGTAGGAATGTAGCATAATAAGTATGAAGGGCTCACAATTTAGTGTAAGAGAAGTTTACAAATAGCTGGTTTTTAATGTAAGAAATCCTATTATGTATAAATACCAAATATTTTAGGAACATATGAACTTGGTCAAATAGAATAAATTAGAATTATCCAGGTAGCTGATAGCATTAGTCAAAAACAAGGCTCCAGGAATTATTAGCATGTCAATAGAGGTGCTTCAATAAAGAGATGCAACACTGGAAGCCCTCATTTACCTATGCCAAGAAATTTGGAGGAACTCTCTAATGAACTGAAAGAAATCCATGCACAAACAATCCATGAAAGGTGACCCAACAGAATGAATAAATCATTTATAATTAACACAACATACAAGTAAAATTTTGTGAAAGATAATTTTTAAATAGTTGAATTACACTGAACTGTCAGAATATGAAACCAGGTTCAGAAGAGGCTGCTGAACGAGCGATGTTACTGTTGAGGCCAGATGCATCTTGGTTAAAAGCAGAGGATTATAAAAAGGCAGTTACTTATTTTTTATTAACTCTGCAGAAACATTACACTGTGTGGACCAGAACAAATTATGAATAGCATTATAAAGAATGAGAATTCCAGAATGCTTAATTCTGTTCCTTCAAAATCTGCATACAGAGCACCAAGCATTCATTAGAACAGAGCAAAGGGGTACTGATTGGTTTAAAAACATGCAAGGTAGGAAGGGAGGTATCAAGCAACCCGAGGACAAGGGTGCAAGAGGTGATCTAAAATCTATGGTGCAAAGGGTACAGGATACCTAGTGGGGCTTGATCAAGGGAAATGTAGCCAAGAGAAATTAATGAAACCTGAATGAAGAATGAAGGCCTAGCATAATAGTGGGACAAAAAGTAAGCAAAAGGAAATAGATGATAGAACTAGGAGGCAAAAGACATTTATAGAGGTTTAAATTCAGGCATATATATGTAAATATATTTATTTATAAAGATAGGGAACTAGATCTAGGTACATATATTTGTGTTAAATATTAAGGTAGCAGATGGACAGAGTACCTCTACTCAAATATTCCCTCAATGCAAGAACACTTTGTTCTAATAATCCAGCATTCTGTGACACTCACCTCCCCAACAGGATCACAGTAGACAAAATGGATGTATAAGCAAATGTGGTGAAGAAAGATAGTGGCATCTGGCTATCAAGAGATATGGCACCTGGGGTCTTAAAGGCTTGAAGATAAACATGTGGCCATCTAGCTTAGAAGCAACAAAGCCCACATGGAAGAAGCACACACCAGCCTGTGTGATCAGGAGGTGTTGATGGGATCAGGTTTCTGGTATCAAAGAACCAGAAAAATAGAAAAAGCATATTGTTGTGAAGTAGAGGGTAGTAGATTGGAGACCGAAAGCCCATCTGTAAACAATTGAACATCCTTTTACAGAAGGGTCAGATCAAGGTACTGTATAACACCGATAAAACATACACCTTTCCTCTAGTTTTTCAATGCCCTTCCCCCCACTAGCATCACCCCAATTATACCTCACAAATCAAGCTAGACCAGAGTAGGTGCATTGGTACAGATGAGAGCTGGAAACAAAGGGAACCTAAGACAGATCACCTCCTCAGGACCAATAATGAGAATAGCCATGCCAGGAGGGGTAGAAGAAAGTGGGATGAGGGAAGGGGGAGCCAATCACAATGACCTACATACAACCCCCCTTTCAGGGGGACAGGCAGCAGAAAAGTGGGTGGACACATTGGTCAATGTAAGACATGAAAAAAATTATCAAGGGTTCATGAGGGAGGGATGGTGAGGGAGGGGGACATGAGCCGCTGCCAAGGGCTTAGGTTGAATGAAAATGTTTTGAAAATGTGATGGCAACATATGTTCAAATGTCCTTGACACAATTGGTGGATGGAGGGAGAGTGATAAGAGCTGTATGAGCCGTCACTAAAATTATTTAAATTTTTTAAATTTAAAAATAAAATCAGGAAAGAAGGGCATCAGAGTTGTAGCCTTTCACTATACTATTCAATCTGTATATTGAACAAGCAATCCAAGAAGTTGGGCTATTTGAAGAATAAGGCACCATGACTAAAGAATAGCTCTTTGACACACTTGATACATGCAGATGATACAGCCTTGCTTCAAAAGATAAAGAGGACTTGCAGCACTGTGAAGATCAAAGACTAGTCTGTATAATTAATTATACTTCAAATAAAGAACACAAAAATCCTCAAAGCTGCATCAACAAGCAATGTAATGAGAAATGGACAGAAGTTTGAAATCATCAAGGATTTCATTGAATTTGCTAGTAACAGTCAAGAATGAAAACAACATATTGAACTGGGAAAATATACTTCAAGAGAAATCTTTCAAGTGTCCCAAAGCAAAGATATTGTATTGAGGACTAACGTGTTTGCCTGACCCATGCTATGGTACAAGGATGTCAAGAAGTGTTGCTACTAATGTTCTGATTCATGCATACGTGGATATATCCTAATAAAATGTGTTTAAATGTGTATCTATGATTGATAGTTTGAGATGGACAAGATAGCTCAGGAACACTTCTCTTAGTCTCATTTGAGTTCCTTAAAAAAAAAAAAAATTAAGTCCACTCACAGCAGTGGCTTCCTAGAGGATCTGCTGACTTAGTTAATTCAAGGCAGTTTGGCTAGTTTAAGAGATTAGAACAACATTTGGGGGAGTCGGGAGGTGGGGCATTCTGAAAGTACTTCATGTTAAACAACTTCCCTGGAGAAAATGAAATGACCATAGGACCTTATTATGAAAACTTTTAAGAAAAACGAAAGCTGCACTAGTGAGAAGAATAGAGAAGCTGCAACAATGAACTGCTTTCCATCATGACAACACACTCCTCATTCCTTAAGGGTTTGAAGGGTTTTCCTGGAAGAATTCCACTGGGGAAATATACCCCTTCTACTCTACTGACCCAATCTTCAGATTAGTTCTATTCTCAAAGCTCAAAGAGCATTGCAAGGAACACAATCTGCATCCTGAATTCAAGATTACTTAAACTACTGTTTGTCATGGTGCAAATCAAAGACTGAAGAATTATTTGGGGAAATGTTAAAAGATAGAAACACTACCTTCAAAAGTGTACTGATTTGGTTGGAGAACATGCCAAGAAACAATAGCTTTACATTTTTACATTTTGTTTAATAAACTTTCTAAAATTTTATAACAATTTGTTCTTTACTTATCATCATATTTTCAATTAGCTTATATGTGCAAAATCTAGACAATGAATAAGATTAAGAAGATCAAGATAAAGTTGGTGAATTTGAACTATGATGTTGGGGTGAAAATATTGAATGTACTGTGGACTGCCAGAAGAACAAATTTGGAAAAAGTATAGTCATAATGCTCCTTAAATGGGAGCATAGTGAAACATCATGTCACATGTTTGGGGCATAGTATTTGAGGAAACAGACCCTGGAGAAGAGCATTAGGCTTAGTGCAGGAACGGGTCAGCAAAAAAGAGGAAGACCTTCAACAAGATGGATTGATGCAGTGGTTGCAAAAACCCACTCAGACACTGAAATGATTGTGAAGATAGTGCAGAACCAGGTAACATTCTGTTCTTTTATACATAGTGTCTCTATAAATTGGAACTGACTCAATGGTCAACAACAACAACAACAACAACAGCCAAGTACGGGGAAATGGCTTTAAAAAAAGAGTTCTCTTAGCAAGTTGGTAAACTTACTGAAGGGGTGGGTGGGAATCCTGATGCAGTGGGTTTAAGAGACATTGGAAGGAAAAATTAGAAGACATAATCAGTGCTTTTCAAAAAATGGAAGTGGAGGAAATGAATGGCAATTGGAAGAAGTGTGTCATTTACGTACTGAAAATGATAGGAATTGCTTATTTGTGACAAAGTTCTACAGAGGATTAAAAAATAGATGTAAAAGAAAAAGAAAGAAACAGTGAAATAATGTCCTTAAGGTAGAAAGAGAGGAGACTTTGTGCACAACTGGAGACCTTACATTTGGCAGAAATATAAGCAGTTTAGCCACAATGAAAGGTAGACCAGAATCAAGTAGGTGAGTCGATGTGAGAGTTAGATTCCCTGAATATTTTGTTGGATTATTTAAATTTTCTCCGTGACACTGTAAACAATGAAGATGGTATAGTCATTGGTGAAATGTGTTCTAGAATAGAGAAGGCTTGAAGAAGTCGACTTAGATAAAAGGAGAATGAATGGACTATAGAAATATGGCATGTCTTCTAGGCAGGACTAAATGCTCTATGCATGTGGGGATCATGAATCTGTGTGTGATCATGAACTTAATGTGATATCGACCATATGGTAGTGTGATTTTCCTCACCCATGGCATGTAGAATAATGTGTTGGTCCAGGTAAGCTGGAGAAACAAATCCAGGGAGACTCATGTGTACAAGAAAGAGCTTTATATACAAGAGCAAATGTGTATTGAGAAAATATTCCATTCCAGTCCAGATCAAGTCCATCAGTATAGTATTAGCCCATATGCCCAATACCAATCTATAAATCCCTCTTCAGACTAACAAGCACATGCAATCATGTTCAATGCTGGAAAATCACGGGTCACTAGGTAGAAAGTTTTGTGGATTGAGTGGCATTGTAAGCATCTAAGTGCTGGTAGGGGTTCCAAGTGACTTCTCCATCTCGGAGGCGCTGTCTGTCTCCATGTGGTTTGTCAAGTGCAGTATCTCCCAGGTTGTCAGTGTGTGTTCCACCTAAAGTGAGCTATTTATCGATTTAGCACCTCCAAAGAAGATCATCAAGCTGCCACCTGATTGACCGGCACAACTCCACCCCTTCACTCTTAAGCCTCTCAAATTGGCAACAGACTACGTAATGACCACAACTACACTTGCTACTGAGTAAGATTCAACAAGGAATGCATCTTAGTTCAAATGAGTGAAATGCAAACAGTGGAGATAATCAGTGATAGACTTGGAATGGAATGTGGAAAAGGAAGGCAGAACAGACAAGAGAAAGATTGTAGTGAAAATGGTGGTGGAAACTGGTTGAAGTAGAGAATTGCTAAAGAGGTGCTAGAAAAAAAAAAAAAGAGATGATCCTCAGAGAGTAAAAGACATGAAACTGAAAAAGTGGAGTGGTTGTCCTTGTTAAATAATGACATTTAACATGTCTAAAACTGAGCTCCCAAGATTTCCTCAACGCAGCCTCCTAATAATCTCTCCTACCTCAATAAATGTCATCTTCATTTTTCCCCTTCTGCAGGCCCACAATTTCAGGGCTGCTCTTCTGAGTTTTATTTATCTGTTTTTCTTTCCCATTTCATATCTAGTCAAGTGGCACATTATTTGATTTCTCCTTTTAAATTCTAGCTGGGATATAACTACTTTTCATCATCCCTATTGCCTCTGATTGCTTCTTTATTGATTATTAAATTAGCCTGAATCTCTGCTCCCTTTTTACTGTTACCAACCAAACAGCAAGAATGTATTGGAAATTCAACCTTCTGTTCCAACTCTTTGATTGTTCCCCACTCTTAAGAGTGCAGTCCAACGTCCTTAGAACTTAAGAATTACCTACAAGGCTATTCACAAACTTTCCCTCATTATCTTTCTGTTCTCATATTCTATTTCTCTTCCCTCATCTATTTTTCTTAAGTGACACCTGTATTCTCAAGCTTTTCAAAGGCGTCAGACTATCTCTCAACAGCCTTTGCAACTGTTGCTTCTTTTGCCTGGGGTACATTTCCCCAGATGGTCCTTGGGTTTGTCCCTTAGCTTTTGTGTTTTTGCTTAAAAATAGATTCCTCAGGGAGGTCTTCTCTGGCCATTCACCTGACCTGCAACCCCACCCTTCACACGCTCGATCCTCCTTACCTACTGTCCGACTTGACACTTGTCGTCATGTTGTTGTTAAGTGCCATCAAGTGGGCTCTGATCCATAGCAACCCCATGCACAACAAAGCAGACACTAAACAGTTCTGTGCCAACCTCATCTTTGTTCCTATGCTTGTGCTCATTGATGCAGCCACTGTGTTCATTCACCTTGTGGAGGGTCTTCCTGGTGTTCACCGCCCCTCCACTTTACCAAATATGATGTCCTTCTTCTGGGACAGATCTCTCCTGAAAATATGTCTCAAGTATATAAAACAAAGTCTTTCCATCCTTTCATCTAAGGAGCACTCTCCCTTACTTCTTCCAAGACAGATGGGTTTGCCCTCTATATCTGTCTATTGTCTGAGTTATGGAAGCACCCATCTCATAACTAATGACACATTTTAAGGGAGACAAAGCAGAGTGACAAAATGCAGATAAAAGTCCATAGAAGGTCACACCATAGGTAATCTGTGCTCTCACAGATTCACTATGCCCCTAGTTTCTTCAACTATACCACAGAAGAAATGATGGCTTTATTTCTCTTTCTCCTATTAACAATTATTAGATTTTAATCTGCTCCTAAAAGGTGAAAAGAAAAAGAGCTGTCTTGTTTTCATCCTAAATATTAATATCTTAATGTAAAGAGACCTGGTTCCATAGTGATTTTGTATTTAACTGCTCAACAAAAGGTACCATAGTGATTATGCATTTAGCTTCTTCTCTGTATCGTTCCAACTTTAGTATATGTGTTGCCGTAGCAAGCACGCATTTAGCTTCTTAATAAAAGATCAGCAGCTAGAACATGGATCCCTCTCCATGAGGGAAAGATGGGGCCATCTGCTAGCAATTCAGAGAAACATGCCTCTCTTTTTCAATTTACCACAGCTTTCTGACAATCTTCACATTCAGAATCAGTCCAATATAATACTGCAAAATTCCTGTCCAAGCCCCATAGGACCCAGATCCCCTTGAGCATCAGATAATCCCTTTACTAAATGTCACCATCAAAAACCATCACTTTCATCTGCAACATTGGGGGGAAATCTACCTTAAATTGAAATGTGAAACTGGTTGCAAGAAAACTGTTCTTGAAAATGCCTCAACTTTGCAATAGTTTCAATTTCCTTTTACATGTGTAATGAAGGAAAACATGTATACAATATGCTTAATGTCTTATCTTTAAGTGTGCCCAGGTAAAGTAGTATTTGAGTTTGCGTTTGTTTTTTAAGATAGAGGTTGAGGGCTTATTTCTATATAAAATCCACACTATGTTAATGCTTATCTATTTCTTTTGAGAAAGACAGCCCACCTCAATGAATATCTACATTCTGTGTGAAAACAGAGCTCTCCCTCAAACAAAACAAAACAACAAGTCAAAAAACATAAAACATACAGCCTCATCAACCCTTGACAACTCTGTAGGGCGGGGAGAACTGCCCTTGCTGGGTTTCTGAGACTTTAACGTCACACGAGGAGCCAGCCCGGTCATTCTTCAGCTGACTGGTTGGTGTTTTTGAACATGTTTTGTGTTAGCAGCCCAAAATGTGGTCACTCAGTCACTAGGGCTTCCTGAGAATCAGAATCAATGGTGAGCAGTGAGAGAGCTTATTTAATAAAATTCCTCGTGCCAGTTCTTCAAAGCTCACCTACAAGTGATATTTGAATTAACACTGGAGACAAAATCTTCTAAGAAAAATCTTCACTAGTAAAGTCAGCAAAGAGATAGAAGATGGTATTGATAGCTTCCACACCTTTCTCTATGTATCCCACCTTTGACCCATGGAGGAATCCCCTTTCCTGGAATGACTGAGCCTCCACTGTGCCTCTGAGAGAGTGACTCTGGTAAATAAAATGCAATTAAGTCTGAAGCAGTAGTTTCATGGACAACCTTTAAATTGTTTCCATCTGTCTTTTGCTTGTGCAGGATCAATCATCAGGATTGGTGTATTATAGTTTCTTCCCAATAAATGAGTCTCTCTCTTTGCTTTATCACAAAGGATGCCACATTCCAGAAAGGATCCGTCCCTGTCTCCTTGTAGGTTGTTTCATTTTGTTTTCATGTAAGCTATCATACAAGTCCTAGTTTTAAGACAGTGCAGTTCTAAGAGATAACGGAGATGTCATTCAGAGTGCAATAAGAGATAATTCTGCATAGCTTTATTCTGCTATATAAAATTTATGTGGTTTTTAAGGTTGCTACAGAGAATATATGCAGCATGTAGACTAAGTCAACAATTTGTACATGTAAAGTTTAGCGACTGGATTGCAGGCTTTGAATTGGGAAAACATCTTCATTCTTTTCCAAGTTGCTACTCCACTGTTAGCATAATATCACTACCACCTTATTTCCTAACTAATTTTCTTTTGATGTTCTTCTGTCAATATGATCCCAAATGAACAGACCTCAATGTTTGGCTTTATTTTTCATGCATCTTTTTAATATATCAGCAAAAAATTCAAATTAATATTTTAAATATCTAAATTAAATTAGATTAATTTTATATTGAATGATTTGGGGAGGCATCACTGGAATGATTTTTTAAAAATATTTCTAGTTAACAGTGAAGTTTAGAACCAGCAGAATTTTAATAATACACCCAGATATTGATCTCTTTTAGAAAAAATGGATTTAGTAGAAATGTAAAACTTTTGTTTTACAATTACCTTTAGCAAGTTGTACACTGTGCGAGGTCAATGATCAAGTCTCAATGTATTAAATAATAGGTTATCAATGCCCCAGAATCTCTTTAAATGGTGCTAGTTATCCACAAAGGAATAATTTGAAAGCAGTGAGCTTACCATCCCTTTCTAAAATTTCCTTCTGTTGTTTCTCCAAATGCTCCATTGGTCCTATTATTGAATTAAGTCAAGTTGAAGCATAAATGTGCATGAGAAATCACTTTCTGCTGTTTCTTGAAATGCTAAAGAAGCAGCACTGATGAGAAGACATCAGGGAATGAATACATACATTCCAGGGTTTCAGGGTAGCTCCCAAAGCAACCCACTTCCAGCTTGAAAGCTCTTGAAATCTTCTGATAAAGCTTCAAACTGCATGCAATTTGTGCTTGCTGTTGCTCAATCTCTCAGCTTCACTTGGTATCTAAATTACAGCGCTTATCTGAATTTAAACTGATACTTGAAAGAATTAGAAAAAGTGTGGCATCGTGATTCCTTCTGGTATTCCATTGAAGGCCTACTAACATGTTTGTTTTAAAGATGGTTTTCTTATTATGATAATTAGCATAGTTTTGTAAACATGTACAGCTCGTTTTAAAATAGTCTTCTCTTATTGTTTGAAAGATTGGGTGGAAGCATAAACTTAGGGAAGGAGAAGGACGTCAGCAAGGAAAGATGAAGCGCTTAAAGTCTGGCAATGTGCTGCCAAGGCAGCTTCAGGTCCAGGAAGGGAAAAGAGAACACAAGAAAGAAGATACTAGAGGGAGAACATGAAGGGAACCAAAAGGAAACATTTCAAAATATGTCTAAGACAAAAGAATGATATTTAATAGAAAATGCAATGGCTTGATCATGTGATTTGGAAAATAATCACATTCTTGAAAACAAGTAAAACTCTCCTCTTGATTATAAGAGATACTCTCCTGTTCACTTTGCACACTCTACATGGATAAATAACTGAAGAATTTAGTTTTCCTGCAGATTTTAGATTCATTTACATAGAAAATCTCAGTGAGACATCTTCAATAATATGAAAGTCTTTCTCCAGAGAGTAGACTATAATTGCTTTAATGAAGCATATCACAAAATGAACAAACGAGTTATGAAATGCTAAAAAATATAAGGGTGCAATATTCCACTATCTTTTAAAATTTAAATGTTGCTTCAATGGAAGTCTTACTTTGAATAAAATCAGATAAAAAATATAAGATTTGTAATAAAGCCAATTTATAGTGCTATGTGCAGAGGAATAAAATTTGAATTTAAAAGTGATCCCAAAGCCAGGTGGCCTTTGGCCAAGAATACACACTATCATGTCTTTCAGAAAGTCATACATTTATACCATTAAATTATAGAATATCAAAAAACATTGAAAGGGACCAGTGTATTCTCTTGGGTTGCCAAGAGATTATACCAACAATCTGAAAGGCAGAGTTTTAAATATACACAAAACAGCTAAAAATCTCATCAGTTGTTCAGTCAGAGAAATCTCATCTAATTGTTTGACAAGCTCACTCAGATAGACACGATTACTTGATTATTTCTCCAAACTCTTTTGCATGAAAGTTTTCAAATACATTTAAATATTTTTATACATAGATAAGTTTAACAGTTTTTTTCCAATCTTGTTTCATCCATTTTCTCTATTTTTAATTTTTTTCTTGTAATAATATTTTAAAGCAAATATGAGGAACCTTAACTCACAAATGTTTTAGCATGAATCTCTAATTGATTTTAGATAAGCTGTGTTCATCTGGGTTGACTAGAGAAACAAATCCAGGGAGACTCATATGTGTAAAAGAAAGACCTTTATTTAAAAGAGCAATTGTATACTGAGAAAACAACCCAACCCTCTCCAGATCATGTCAGTAAGTCCAATATTAGTCCATATGTCTGATACCAGTCAATAAATTCCTCTTCAAATTAACGCAACACATAAAATCACACAGAATTCAAGAAGATCATACACCAGTGGGTGGAAAGTCTAGTGTGGCAGTGGAAGTATATCGGCGCTGACATGGATCTCCACATGGTTCTTCCAGCTCCAGGGCTCTGGCTCCATCAGTGTATCTCCATGTGGCTTGTCAACAAGAATGCTACACAGAGAGCATGTGTGTCCCTCCTATCAAAAGGAAGACAGGAGTTCCCAGAATCCTCAGAAGGCAATTGGCTATGACCTAATTGACAGACTAGATTCCACTCCTTCACCCAAATTGACAGTAGATTATGTAACTGCTGCAGAAGCACTACTACCATTATAATACCCAATGGAATTAATGACAACACTTTGATGTTATACTGGATAGCATTCATTATTAAAATTAGAGACTGCACGATTTACTTTTCTGATCTGTTTTTTTATAAATATTTAGAATGAATCACATATCATACATGTCTTTTATTTCAACTGTGGTGATTGGAAAGCTCAGTTATGTAACTATATTATGTATCAAAATCCACTCAAAGGCAATGGGCTTTAATTTGTTTTTTTTTTTTAAGACTAGCAATAGAGCTTAGTAACCCATACAAATATGAGCTCAAATTCCTGCTCATATGATGAATTAGTGCTTTCATTAATTTCAACTCGTTTCTTAACACTCAGAACCCTCAGGCATAGTGATTGCATTTGGACTGCTAGCCACAAGGCCAACTGTTCAAAAGCACCTGAAAAACTGTCACAGGGACAATTCTACCCTGTCCTATAGGGCCATGTGAGTCAGCATCCACTCATTGGCAGTGAGTTTGTCATTTTTGAAATAACAGTACAAGTCTTGGTAAGCCCTTTTGCAATATAGAGATAATCATGCCCCTTCACTATTTTGAGAAACACACAATTTGATGTGATATATGAGAGGTGTTTAGCAATATTTCTTCCTATCCTCCTAATTAATGCCCACATTAATGGGAGGCCCATGAAAAGTCATTTTAAGATTAGATCTCTTGGACATTTTCTTGAGCACTCCAATCACTGCCCTACACAATTAGCCATGGTATATAATCATCATTCAAAGAATACTTCTTATTTTTGTCTGTCTTATTAGGTAGGTGTATATGACACATAAATATATTTAATGTGGTTTTTCTGGACATGGCCTTTGTAATTTCTACCATAAAGCTTCTTCCTGATGGGTCTGAATGAGAAGGAAAGAAGGGAAGTTACTGAAAAGATTTTATGATTCCAGTGTGAGTGAGGGTTGACAGGGTTAATTGTGATTATAAAATACTTAACAATGTTAACCAAGACATTGATCCATTTTGTCATTCTGTCTAGTATAAATTAAGGCAACTCAGAAGCAGAAATGAGAGATGGAGAGATCATCTCCAGTCATCAAGAGAGATGGAGTTCTTTGGACTTCAGCATCCCTGTGCATTGAACCACCTACATGAATCAAGGGCCCAAAACTGTGATACCAGAAAAGCAACAAAGGCATGAAGAGGGGCCACACAAAACAAGTTATGAACTCTCTAGGAATGTGTAAATAGGAGTGCCTTCAGGGAAAAGATTTGCTTGTGGAATAGGATGCCACTGGTACTTACCTGGATAGCTAGGGCTGAGCCCCTTCAAACTGTGACAGATATGGAATTGTGCGTCTTTTGCACATTTATCAAAGGTGCTAAGAGAGCTCTGTAACATTGTTTAGTGTTACAGATGTGAAGAAAAGGGATAAATGACCAAAGAAAGGCCTGCCTGCTGGCATGACAAAGAAGGGTCCAAAACCTTCATCTTGAACATTTCTGCCCCTGAGCTGTTCACTGTTAACTTCTCTGAAGGAGCCTGGTTGATGGTGCTGTGTAGACACTGGAATACTAACTGCAAAGTCAGTGTTTCAAATCGAGCTTCAGAGAATGTTGAGGCCAAAAAGATTCCGCTCCCATTAAGATTTATAGCATTGAAAACCATCTATTGGATTTGGGGATTCGAACTTCTCTAAAAAAGGTCATCACCTATTATGACTGTGGTACGAAGAATTCTTTGGGGCCATTTCAATGAAACTTTCAAATACAGTTGAGAATTAGAAAGTACTGTGGGAGGAATATTTGGTGTCAGAATTGGTAATGAAGGCAGAGGATACAGGCATGTTTGACCCAGATTCTACCTGGGGTTAGCCTGGGTTGATGTTGAGTTTGCTTTTTCTTCCCTCTAGTGATATCAGAGGAAGCTAAACATTGCTGCCACACCCTTTTGACATTCTAATTAAAAGATAACCAGTGATCACATTTTTTTTTGGAATAGATAGTGATAAAATAAATCTTAGTCATACTTTATTCAGATGAATAGCTTAATAGGATGTGTATTCCGGGGACCAGAAATTCTGAAATGGTTATGATTATCTTTACATCTTATGCAGAGGGCAATCAAGGCTCAAAGACATAATAAAGTTCAGAATGAAAGCTGGAGACAGAAGCTAAGACTCAAAAAAAAATGACTTTAGTACTATATCCCTCCTCTAATGGTCGGAATGAAAATATTTTTTTCCAAGAAAAGAAGAAAAACATTACCGTATATTTGAATTTGGTACCATTTTCCTATATTATGTTCAAACATTAAAACACAATTACAATGTAAGCATACAACAATGACCTTGTGAAAAATAAAACACACACACGTAAAAACCCACCTGTTCTAATAACCCCACTGTGCTTTTGAGGTTCCCTGAAACTCTCTTTGTTAATGAAGATGCTTTTCAATGCAGCAAGGTTGAGGGTTATTGATCTATAAAAGTCTTTATTATTCAGCTGCTGTGGAACTGTCTACAATGCCCAGGCCTCGGGGGTGTGATTTTCCAGTGACGCCAAGTTGATTTTTGGAAATATACGTGCTGTTATCTGCTTGAAAATAAATTACTGTGCAAATCTCTTATGTGATACGCATGCAGGATCCTTTATAATAACAATTGGTATGTCTTAATGACCAGTTTGTCTTTTGGGGGAAGGGGTGGGGAAGAATACTACTTTTGAAAACTGGACTTAATCGGCTACAGAGGTCACATAAGTAGAATGTATTGGTTCTGTGCAAAGTCAGCCAATTCTCTTAGCTTCAGACTTCACCCCACATACAATTCACATTGCACGGTGCTGCTTACCTGAAAGACCAGGAAAACATCTTTTCTGAAGACTTCTTTCTGTGTGTGATAACATAAGGATAGTAAGTACCCAAACCCTAAGGCCAGACTGCCTACTCTGAAGCCTGATTCTGCCACGGGTGTCTTTGTGATCTTGGGCAAGTTGTGTAGTCTGTCTGCTCTGCTCTAGCTTCCTCTGGGACAAAAGGAAGATATAAAACCTCCCTGATGCAGGGAGTGGTTGTGAGGCTGAAGTGAATTAAGAACATTGAACATTCTTAAAAGGGTACTGATAGCTTGTAAATTCTCCATACATCAAGGGATTATTATTTCAACTAACGTAAGTAACAGGTCTGCTTTGTTGTCACTTGTATCATTTAAAAATAAAGTTTTAAAAAATATTTTATTGGATTTTCATAGTAATACTTAAATATGTTTAGTGCTATCCCCACCCCTGCTTTGCTGGATAAAAAACTAAGCCTCAAAGTTGTTAGAAACCATCCAGTCAGTTCTAACTAAGCATGATTTGCTGTATAATGAACTTTTGCCAGTTCTGTGCCCTCTGCATGGTCATCGGTAAGCTGGAATCCATTGTTATGTCTGCTGTTTTCATCTACCCATGATTCATACTTTGTACACGTCCACTCAGCATTGTACTTGCTAATGAATGCTTCCAGCTGTTACCTCTTTATTTGATTAGAGAAACATCATCAAACGAAGGTCCTCAAAGCAGTAAATGTCACTGAGGGCGACTCTAGGTCATTGAGTCACAATCAACTGACTGGCAATTAGCAAAACAACAGCTACAGCTTTTCCTCAGTCATGGGCCATCCAACTAGGAGAACTGGAGGTTCTCAACTCCCAGCATATATATCGAACATTTACTTCTTTGTACTACATAAAGTTTTCATTAGCTGATTGTTCTAAGTAAGTCAGCACGTCTTTCTTTGTTTGTCTTTCTCTGAACACTCCACCGAGTCCTCTATGTGGTGGCACTGCTGGTATGTGAAATATCAGTGGAATAACTTCCAGTCCAATAGCAATATCCCGTTACATCAATGGTCTAAACTCACAGAGCCAGCAAGAGGCTGTGTAGGAATTAATTTAATGTGTCAGGATTGCAGATAACCATTCACAGTGGTTACACATTCCGATCACCAAGAAGCCACTGAATGGCACAAAATGCAATCATATTACTACTACAAATTTATGTGGGTTAAATATATATTTTTGCACATTAACTGTCATCTATACCATAATAATTTTAAAATGCAACTCCAATAACCATGAATCAAAGGCATTGTTTTAATAAGATAGTAAGAATCAGGGGAAGTAAGCTGTGAACTGGATGAGCCACAGAACTTTCTCCTGAAGAAATAAAGTCCAAGATTCAAAAAGGTTAAGGGAAAGATCTCTCCCGACTCAGATATGCTATCTATTTTCCCTGCATATGCAGCCCCTTCCCACACATTTTACATGATGAATTCATTTTATTCTGTAAGCTTAATATTTTCTTCTCAAAATAACCCTGCTTTACCCAAGTGTGATCTCTATATTTATCTCCATATCACCAATCTGTTTATATTGCTTACAACCCTTATAATCTTCAATTTAATGTGTCTACTTATTGTGACATACCTTCCTGTCTATCAATAAGAGGATCATGAGAAAATGGGCTATAGAAAAAGCTCAATAAGTAAAAGCTGAATAATGGATGAATAAATGTGCTACATATTTAAATTTCATTTCGCATTTCCCAATTTTGTGGCTTGAAGTAGATGAATTCTAATATACCAAAAGGCATTCTTTACTCCTGAAACTCAGGTTTTTAGACATATCCTTGTAGCTTCAGAGAATCATAATATTCCAAGATATAGTGTTACAACCCCTTTACAAATAAAAGAAACTCACCGATTAAACTTTTATGTTATTTAAAACAAATAGATTGACTTATTTCCTCTCTAATTATGTAAAATGTGTGTGTGTGACTATTTAGATTTGCCTCAAAGGGAGGTGAATAACTTCATCATGGTTAGCGAGTTATTTGATTCCTCTGTTTTTCTCCACAAATGAGGACAGGCATACAAACAAATTCATACAGTGGTTGGGACAGATAGATTTATGGTAAAGAGAAGAATGTCTGGAACACAGCAGATCCTTGCCTTATACATTACTGTTTCTAAAAATGATGAAATGGAGCCATTCTAGCCGTGACATTGCCATTGATTGGCATCTTAGAATAATGAAAAGACTCAGCAATGTATGTCAACACAGTGTTTGGCATAACACAGGTAGTTCAGACAGGTTCATTGTTATACACATAAAGATGTGCTTCAATTTAAGAACATTTTATTACTAAATATCAGCAATTACCTAAATTACTTTCATTACATAAAGACTGGGCATATTAAGATATTTTGCATATGATTTGTTTTCTTTTGTTTTACAGTAGCTTCTACATTTGAATGCAATTTAGACATTCTTATGTAGGCCATGGCAACTGGGGAGAAGTGCCAGTGCTAATATTGGGAGAAGGAATAAGTTGTCTTTGTAAATAACATACACAATTTTGTGAAGTTAAGGGTCTCCTTAGGAAGAAAAAGATCAAAATCAAGCCATCTAACTGATGCGAAGGCGTGTAGAGAAAGTGGAGATCCAAAAGCCCCCTGTAATATAATTGAATACTCCATCACAGAAGAGCCACACAGAAGAGTTGACATATTCAGGGTGAAGTATATAGCACTAATGAAACATGCAACTATCCTCTAGCTCTTTAATATTTCCTCCCCTTGCTATTATGGACTTAATTTTACTCCATTAATCTTGCTAAACTTGCATTCCTTCATTTGTATAACTAAGATCATTCTATGCATGAAATCCAAAAGTGGTAAACCCTTCAGAATTAGTAATGAGAGTAAAGAGAAGAGAGGGGAGTGGGGAGGGGGAGTGAGGATCTGGGGAACCAATAGCAATGATGACGGTACAACCCCACTTAAAAGGAATGAACAGCAGTGATCACTACACTAGATAGGGTAAGACACAACAAAATAGTAATATATACTAATAAGCATTCCGGTGGTTAGAGTGGAGGAGGGAGGAATTATTAGGGGAGAAAGGCAAAAAAGGGCTGGAGTACTGACTTGAATTACAAGAGGTAGACAAAATAAAATAGCTTTCTTTTTTAACATTTAATTGGAGGCTTTTACATTACTTATCACAATTCATACATACATACACTGTGCCAAGCACCTTTGTATGCCTGCTACCCTCATCATTCTGCGAACATCTGCTTTTCCACTTGAGCCCTTGACATCAGCTCCTCATCTTTTCCCTTCCCTCCCCTCTCCTCCACCAATCCTCAAAACCTTATAAAATATTATTATTTTGTCATATCTTACACTATCTGATATCTCCACATTCCCACTCCTCTGCTGACTTCCTCCAGATAGCAGGCTATGTCTAGAGCCTTGTCATTGGCTCCCCCTGTCTATCTCACCTTTTCTCCAGCCATGCAGTATCTCCGCTCTCACTATTATTGGTCCTGAGAGGTTCATCTCTCCTGGATTCCCTGTATTTCCAATTGCCATCTGTACCAGGATACCTCTTCCAGTCTAGCTGAATTTGTAAGATAAAGCTGGGATCATGATAGTTGGGGAGAAGAAGCCTTTAGGAACTTGAGGAAAGTTGTATGTTTCATTGTTACTTTACTGCACCCTTACTGACCTGTCTCCTTCCAGCAACTCTTCTGTAAAGGGGTGTCCAATTGCCCACAAATGGGCCTTGGGTTCCCACCCTGCACTCCTCCTCATTTGTAGATATGTGATTCTTGTTCTTTGATGCTTGATACTTGTTCTCTTTAACCCATGGTGATCACACAGGCTGGTGTGCTTCTTCCATGTGACTTTGCTGATTCTGCCCTAGATGGCTGCTTGTTTAACTTCAAGTCTTTAAGACCCCAGACGATATATTTTTTGATAGCCAGGCACCATCAGCTTTCTTCACCACTCTTATTCATGCCCTCACATGACCACAGTGATTGCTTCGGGAAGGTGAACACACAGTGATAAGGTTTTTTCCTGTTTGATTCCTGAGACCTGATCTTTTCATCACCTCATGATCACGTTGGCTTGTGTGTTTCTTCAGTGTGGGCTTGGGTACTTCTCAGCTAAATGGTCATTTTTTGTTATCTTCAAGCTTTTAAGATCCCCAGATGTTATATCTTTTGAGAGTTGGGCACCATCAGCTTTCTTCATCACATTTTCTTATGCACCCATTTGACTTTAGGGATCATTTCGGGTTGGTGAGCATCATAGAATACCAATTTACTAGAACAAAGTTTTCTTGCACTGAAGAAGTACCTGAGTGGAGGCCCAAGGTCCATCTGCTGCCTTAGTACTAAACATATATATATATATATACACACCTAGATTTATTCCCTCCTTATTATAAATAAATATATTTACATATGTACATGTCTGTGTTTAGATCTCTATAAGGACCCTTGACTCCTTGTTCTTTCCTCTTTTTTCCTTTTCCTTCCCCCTTGTCCCCCTATCATGCTCAACCTTTATTTGGGTTTTGGTACTTCCTCTGTTACATTACCCTTGCTTAACCCTGCCAGGCCTCCCACACTCTCCTCACCACCAATTCCAGACCACTTGTTCTGCCCCCCGCCCCATCCCTGAGGCTATTCACACCCCCTCCTTGCCACCAGGAACCATCAGTCCCGCCATCCTCTCCATTCAGGAGTACTCCCTTCATGTCTTCCCACCGTGTGACCCCCAGCATGTCCTTTGTCGCTGTCTGCTTCAGCAAGGAGACAGTATGATATGTCCTGCTGTTGTTTGCCTGGTCCCCTCTGTAGCCTATTAAGTTCCTTCAAGGGTGTAGTTCTCTGAGCATCGTGGGCCAGTGTGGGACCAGACTGGACTTCTTTCTCTGTAGCCCTATAGCTCTCTCTCTTTTCAAGCATTCTTCCATGTGTCTGTCATGGGCCAGCATGGGACCAACTCTTTCTCTTCCCCCCCTGCTGACTATGTCCATGTGAGTGTGGCATGGTGTGTTAGGCAGGGTTCTCTTAGAGAAATAAAATTCAGGACACTAGTAATTCTTTTTATTTATTTATATATTGAGAAAGGTATATAAGATAAAAAAGAAAAAGTTAACTATAAAGCAATATAGATTGCTCGGTGCAACTCACTTGCGTGAGGCAACTAGAAGATTGGCAGTCCTTCAAATCTTGAGAGCCACTGAGTAGTCCTCTATAGAGCAATCCAGGCTATCTGGTTACAGGCAGCAAACGGCAGAGCAGGTCGCCAACAGTCAGCCAGATGACAAAGTCCAACAGTCCCCAGCTCAAGGGACGTATATCCCAGGAGCGTGGCGAAGTAGGGCTTGAAGGATCCTCAACTCACAGCAACACAGTCCACGATTAGGTGTCCCATGGGTAGTATTGCTTGGAGGCCGAGGCACAGGATGAACAAGGCAGCTCTCTGGTCCGAAGATCCGGAAGCAAGATAGAGGGCAGGACTTGCCGAGCTCTTCCTATCTCTGCCCTTCAATTAATCCCGTGTGTTCATTGGCCGTGCCGTCACAACAGACCCACCAATCTTCTGTGGCCATGTTGGCATAACAAGCATGCTTATCACACATGGGAAGGGCTCAGTCTGGCTCTGGGTTCAGTCAGAGCTCTGTAGCTCTCTATTTTCAAGCATCCTTCCATGTGTCAATGCTGTCTTCATGGTTGTGTGCTTCATGGTAGGGTCTGCATGCCCACTCCAAGTTCTGTGCAGACAAGATCAGTATTCTTCCCCTGGATGGCACAGTGTCCTGCTCCCTCCATTATCCATTCATTTCCACACCCCTTTTTCTCCCTTCTCCACCCATCCTTCTCCCACTACTCTGTTGGACCCAACATGAACCTCCTTGAGTTTGGTCCAACCTCCTCCCATTTCCCTATATCTCAACCCAACTGTTATGATATAGGAGGCTTCTCTTCTATACTTACCATATTGGTTACATTTACTTCAGTGGACTCATGCTGTACTTCTCCTCTTATGATTGACTGACTTCACTTAGCATAATTTCCTCCAGCTCTTTGGATGAGAAGACATGTTTCATGTGCTCATCAGTGCTTTTGAGTGAAGCATACTACTCCATTGTGTGTATGTGCCAGTGTTTGCTGACACACTCGTCTACCAACGAAAATTTAGATTGTTTCCAATTCTTAGTGGTTGTGAATTGTGCTGCATTAAACATTTATTTCTTACCTCTTCTGGGTATATACCCAGTAGAGGGATAGCTGGGTCATAAGGTAGCTCAATTTCCATTTTCATTAAGTATCACCAGACAGTTTTCCATAGCGACTATACATATCAACAGAAACCAGCAATGTAGGAGTGTTCCTATTCACATTCCCTCTCAAACATTTGTTGCTCTCTGATTTTCTAATTTAATAGCTGATTCTTATAGAAGGTCCTAATCTCATTTCAGAGAATATAGACAGGACCATCAAAGAAATTGTGAATTAAGAGGGAAACAGTAAGCATTACTTCTGATTGTATGATCTTAACATTACTTACAAAGGCCGTTTACTCTTCAGGTACATGAAGACTGGGTCTGGCAAACTTTTTTATAAAGATGCAAATGGTAAATATTTTACTCTTTGGAACCAAAGTCTCTTTCACAACTACTTAATTATGTCATTTTAGGTTGAAAGTGTCCACAGATAATGCTTAACTGAGTATGTCTATGTTTCAGTAAGACTTTATTTACAAAATATAGGTGATGTGCCAAGTCTGCCAACTTCTGCTACAAAGCATTGTCAAAATACATTTTTTTTAGTAATCACACTAATTCCAGTCCTACAGAATCTCTTTCACTTTCAAAGTTAATCTTGCCATCTGTTATCATGAGGCTTAAATAAGGAAAGCCTTGCAAAACTACCCAGGACAAAGTAGTTCAACAAGTGACTTTATTTCTCTAAATCTTACATCTCTCCAACTATAAAGCAAGATATAGGTAATAGCAGTACTTACTTTGTCGACATTAAAAGAAGATGAACTAAATAGATGGATATAAAGTGCAGAACAGTGTTGAGCTTATGCTCAGCACCATATGAATGACAAGTTCTATTGTTGTAGTTGTTTTTTTAAGCGAAGCTTCAAAGTTTCCTGTCAAACTAAATACTATTGATCTATATTTGGATGGAAATCAAGAGAGCTGCATTACAAAGCCAAGTGAAGAGTCAATGGGGAAAGTTCAGACATGGATAGAAGAAACAAATATAATTATCAGTGGTGTGATCATTACTGCAGTTCCAATCTCACAAGGTTCGGCAGTTTCCATTTTAAATGAACATCTTACTTTCAGCAAGCTTTTTGTCCTTCTAGGTGCCAAAAGCATTATGTGTAGATCAACACATTCATAGTGCTGTTTTTTCCAGTATACTTCTAAGTGAGATTTCAGCTAATTTGATTTTATAGAACAAATAGTAACTAGACATGCGTTCTGAGAACAAGATACGATCAAAACAGCAGCTTCCAAGAATATCTCCTAGGACAGTTAAAGTCAAGGCAAAGGGGTCAGCTCAGGTTATGACACCTGTTTGTAGGGTGAGGGATTCCCAAGGCATGCAGCTTTATTTATTTTTAATCATTTTATTGGGGACTCATACAACTATTATCACAATCCATACATACAGGCATTTGTATATTTGTATGTTGTCATCATCATCATTCTCAAGACATTTGCTGTCCACTTGAGACTTTGGTATCAGCTCTTCATTTTTCCCTTCCTCTTCCCTCAAGAACCATTGATAATTTATATATTATTATTTTGTCATACCTTACACTGTCCAACATCTTCCTTCACCCACTTTTCTATTGTCTATCCCTCGGGGAGGAGGTTATAGGTAGATCCTTGTAATGAGTTCCTCCTTTCTACCCATCTTCCCGCCACTCTCCCTGTATCACCATTTGCACCACAGGTCCAGAAGAGATCAACGGTCCTGGATTCTTTGTGGTTCCAGTTCCTATCTGTACTAGTATACATCCTCTGGCTTAACTGGATTTGTAAGGAAGAACTGGGATCATGATAGTGGGGGAGAGTAAGCATTGAAAAACTAGAAGAAAGTTGTATGCTTTGTCATTGCTATACTGCACACTGACTGGCTCATATTCTCCCCATGGGGTTGTCCAGTTGCCTACAGATCAGTGTTGGGTCCTCACTACACATACCCTCTCATTTACAATGATTTGATTTTTTTTCCTGATCTCTTTGATACCTCATGATCATGCAGGTTGGTGTGCATCTTTGATGTAGGCATTGTTTCTTCTCAGCTAAATGGCCACTTGTTTATCTTTGAGCCCTTAAAACCCCAGATCCTGTATCTTTTGATAGGTGGGTACTGTCAGCTTTCTTCACCACACTTGCTTATGCACCCATTTGCCTAAGGCATACCATTTTCATAGATTTTCTTGAAACAAAAAAGATGATAAAAACGACTTAGTATGAAAATGTTTGAAGAAAATGGAAAACTATAGTGTTGAAAAAAAGACCAGGAAAATTGCACCAAGATTTCCCCTCCCACCATGAAACTGGCTCGGCAAATTCTTTGAGGGCAGCAAGAACTGTCCTTTGAGAATTCATTGGGCTTATTCTATCTGCCCTATAACACTGATTTGGTAGTTATCTAATTGTTCCTAAACTCAGAGAACACTTAAAAGGAGAATGATTTGAGTCCCTTGATGATGACAAAACTGCCCTTTTAATGTGATATAAATTGAAGAGCTCAGAATCCTTCAGAAAATAGTTCAAGAAATGTAAACACTGCCTCTAGGTGTGAGTAGACTAAATGGAACCTATTTTGATAAATAATAGCATCATAATTTATTTAATAAAGGGCTTCTATTATTTTATAGAGCAATGCTTTTTTTCCTTCCTGCATGTGCATGCATGTGTATGCATGCATGTGTGTGTGAATTCAATTCTGGACAGGTGAAAGCACTTTTTAAATTTATTATGTCTATGGAAAAGGTATGCTGGTGGAAATAAGAAGATGCGATGTTTGATACTATAAAAATTAGTCAAATAATGATTAGTAGAGCATTCATTTAAAACTGTTCAAATTATTTCCATGTATGGCTAAATCCCAGCAGATAATACTTTAAACACAGGAAGACTGGCTCCAAGAGTTGTGTAGGGAGTACTGTACTCACTGAACATGTGGCTGAAAAATGCCTGAAGTAATTTCTTAAAATCTCAGCTTATTCAAATACTTATTTTTCATATAGCAACAGCTTTGTCCCATGGAGGAAATGGGGCAGTGCAGTTCTAGGACCTTCTGACCCCTCCAAAATGAACACTCCTTGACAGTCTGCAAATGATTTAACAGACAGACAAGGTTTGTAAAGTCAATAATTTCCATCCCTGTATTTTTTTTTTGAAATATAAACACATGTGATGAATTGTGTGTGAATGGATTAACTTTCTGAGCAACTCTACTGAACAAGGATTCGAGAAATAAGAGCCAGAGTAACTCTTTTGCATTGAAGTATTCTAATTGTTTTATGTTGAACCTGCTATGGAACATAATATATTTTTTCTAAGAGGAGACTACAAGACCGTGTCTTTTAGTGCCATAGCATATTGCGGTCAGTCAAGACTATCAAAGAGAGAGGTTCCCCATTTTGTCAGGATTGCTGCATTCATTCTCAAGCTAAGTGCTCATGTGGAATCCCCACCCTCTTCTGAGTTTTATGGTTCAGACCAACACACTGAATTGCACCATCAGTCAAGCTGACCTTCAACACATTCCTCCAACTTTTGGACCCCTGAAAGCTCCTACTCACAAAATTTTCATTGTCCCAGTTCACCATCTCAGATGTTCAATGCGCCCTCTAGAAACCATGGACAGAATAGTTTAACTTTTTTTTTTGTATCCATCTTTTCATTCTCAAGTAAACGAATCCTTACTAATAGGATTGTTAGTTAGTTGCTGATTGCAACTCTATTCTAGTACTAGAAAAGAGAACATCGTAACTTGATTTAAACGTACCAAGACCTTTAAACCCTCACTGAGGCAGAGTTACAGATGCCAGCAACAAAGCAAATTATGGATAACAAAGAGGAGCTCCGTGATGTCCTACAAATAATACTTATGGACAATCCAAACACTTTCTCTTCTAGGAGCAACTCTGCTTCAGTCCTGGTTGGGGGTTTCTAGATAGGTCATTTATGTGGAAGCATGATGTTCTTGGAACCTAATGCTCAGTGCTAGGCGCTGGCAACACAAAGGTCAATGGACATAGTATTTTTAGTTTTTGAAAATGAAAGGCATGTATAGTAAAAATTTTAAGTAGCAATCACAATCTAATAAATTGCAATGAGCAAGGTTTAATGAAATAAAAGGAAAATGAACACTTTGTGATGAACACTACACTGGATGAATAAAGGACTTTATATGCAGCAGAGGGAGAGGACAAGGGTATGGAGAAAAAAAGAGAGAGGAATTGGGATTACCAGGATATTTTAATATCTGGCTAAATAAAACTGAGGAAAGGAAAAGACAAGCTGGTGATTAAAGTTCTTCTTCTTAACCCCTGAGGGGATATTTTCTCCTGCATAAGAAAAGAATAATGAAAAGACAGGAAACTGAATATCTGAAAGAATTTGAAATAAATTTACATCTAAGCCCAATAGGTCTAGTTATAAAATAACATTACTTTCATCCTGGTCTCAAAATATCCAATTACTGGGGTGGCCTCAAGAAGAATATTCAGGCTTTAAAAAAAAATAAAGATAGTTGGAAAATACTTTGTACCTCTAACAATGATTGTTAATAAATCAAAATCCCCTTTAGTAAAATATTCCCAAATACACTTAGGAGAGAACGTTAAAGACTATTGTGGACTAACATGGCAGCTGACACTGAGCATTGTGTACAGGACACGTGTAAGATGTTCGCTGTTCCTCCCTCAGAGCAACTGCGCAGGACAGGCTAAAACTGCTCTACAGGATGTGCAAGACTGTAGCTCTGTGGGGGCATAGACTGACACATCATGAGCAGATCGAGATGCTAGTGGATTCAAACCACAGACCTTTTCTCAAGCAGCAGAGCATGTTCTCATTGAACTACCATGGACGCTTCTTAGTCAATATTTATTAACGCATTTGTTTCTCTCAAGAACATGGGATTTAATTTTAGAAATATTTAATGGAGGAATGTCTAAGCCACAGAGGGGTAAATGAATGCCAGATCAGACAGCAGGTAAACTCTAGAACTGGGAGTCCAACCCAGGAAATCTGTTTCAAGAATTCAGGTTCTTAATGATCACATCATAACTATTTCCCCTACAAGTAGAAAAATAAGTAAGGTATCCATTTTGGCAAACTGATGAAAATAATGGACCAATCATGTTAAAGAGTTTTCTTCAGTAGTCACTTCCATAGCCAATCATGCTACTCACACTGCTTTTCGAGTCTGCTAAGATTACCTACCCCCTGAGAAGACACAGCTGTCTACTCTGGTGAGGAGTTAAGGCCTCAGAAACCCACAGAGGCAGCTCTGCACAATCCCCTAGAATCGTTTTGAGTCAACATCAACCTGATGACAGGGAGAGAGGGGATTACAGGCAAGATCTCTGGTGACACTATCTGATAACCATTGGGCTGCTAACCGCAAGGTTAGCTGTTCAAATCCATTAGCCACTCCTCAGGAGAAAGTTGAGACGTTCTGCTTCCATAAAGAGTCAAACCTCAAAATCCCTACATAGGACCTTTTTGGGTTGGAATTGACATGATGGCCGTGGGCGGGAGCGTGGCGGAACATCACTGGATGGTCAGCGGGTTATAATGTGTGACTTGTGAGTTGATCTCATCCTGGGAGCCATGCCACCAGTTTCCCAAATATCCACAGGATCACTCATGGCGGATAGGTTCTGCAGAGCTTCCAGATGAAAAGACAGACTAGGAAGAAAGTCTTGGCTTTCTTCCACACATTAGTCAGTGTAAGCTTTATGCCATGATAGGATATTGCCTGATGTAGTGCTGGAAGATGCCCCTTGTAATTTGCAAAGCACTCAAAATACACATGGCTGCCGTACAGGTTGTGAGCTTATCAAGAATCATGAAGATGGCAAAGAACCAGGCAACACTTCACTCTGTTTTCCTCGGAGTTGCCATGATACACAGTCCACTTGACAGTACCTGACAATAGCCATGAAGCCTGATCAGAAAAGGGCTCAGCTCTGAAGACTGAAAGGGAAGTGAGCTATGAAGCTATACTTAAGAGGATATGACTAACTTCCCACCTCTAACTCACAAAGCATTTATTTGTATTGCCATTTTGTACTTGTGGACAAATAAAAAGTTAAGCCAATCCAGCCATTAAATAATCATCTCCCTAGGGTGACACAGGCAGAGCCTCTCCCCGATTTAATAAGTGCAGACAGCGGACGCTGCACTAATACGAGCCAGATGGTTGAGAAGAATTGGACATCTCAGGCCCAAAATAGAAAACGCTTCCATGAAACTTGAGGTTTGTGCCTCCACCCACCAGAGCTCTATCTTTTACAAGTCTGTGTATGTGCACATGTGGATATAACATGTTATGTATGCATGATCTGCTTCCTGGTTACAGTGCAATCTCTCTCTATATAAAGAACCTGTCAAAAGTGGCTGGGTAGGCACTTATCTTCTATATACCACATGCAAACCATTCCACCATTGCAAATTCTGCTATACGAAACATCCTGACTACCCTCCTTTCACTGGCTGGAGTGAAGAAATTAGGTATAATAAGCATTTAACTGAGGATATTATTTTCTTTTGGATGAAATAAATCAATCTGAGTGTGGTGTGGTATTTGTGATGTCGATGTCATGATTGGGAAGCAGGTGTGGGGTCTAGCCTGTTAATCTGGAGATGGCCAATGAGTAGTAGTCAATGAGGGCTCTGTGTAGGCATGGCTTTCTCCTGAGAATTCTGGGAAATCTTACGGCATTTCCCAACTGCAGAAGAGAGACGACTCTCAGTCTCCAAGATGATGAACCACTGACAAGACAAGATGGCAGTGTCTGAGGAGCCAGAAGAGCCAAAAGAGAAGCCACACGGCCTTAACCTGATGGAACCAGACCTCTGAAGCTGGAAAAGCCACAGAGAGACCCCTGCCAGTGCTGACATGTTTCTATCACCAATGGATACTGCTGATGGACCCTGAGCCCTGGAAACGAGGAGTCATGAGGGGACCCCTGCCAACACCGGGAATCTGCACCCACTGGCCTGTGACTTTGTGAGTCGGAAGAAGACTTTATAGACTGGTTTTGTGCATATGGGCTAATATAGGACTTATGACTTTGAACTGGACTGGGTTGAGGATGCTTTCTCAATGTTCCATTCCTCTTGTATATAAAACTTTCCCTTATATCCATAAGTGTGTCTATGAATTTGTTTCTCTAGTCTACCCGGACTAACACACTGAGCCAAATTCCATTATTTTCTTGTAGTAAAGGCCTCCTTTTTACTGGCCCACACATAGACCACTATTTGATTGCAAATTACTCACAGATATCTGATCGATAGGTACAGGAAGGATTTAGTTAAAGTCAGTATAATGTAGTCCTTTCCCTCAATGAAAAGATACTTGGAGCCAATATTCTACTGGATGTGAAGAAACTTCAGATAGAAATTGAGAGGACTGCAAGTCCTCTCTGCCTTGAAACCTTTCTTTATATGCTGCCGGGATTATGCAGGGGTTACAAATTGGGATATCATGTCAGCAGTTTGAAATCACTTTCTGCAGGAGAAAGGTGAGGTTTTTCTATTCCCCAAAAAAATTACAGTCTCAGAGACTCACATGGGTAGTTAGTTCTATCCTATCCTATAAAGTCACCATGAATTGGCCTCAACTCCAAAGTTTCAGGTTTTCTGAGTTAAGGCTGCCTTACTTTCCTCTTTTGATAATTAAAGATAATAATATCTCATTAGATTATTGGGGAGAAAACAGAATAATAACTACACAATAACATTTGTAGTTTACCTATGGATAACAGAGAAAAACACTTTAAAATATCAACCAAACCTTCTGCTTTTGTGTCCATTCCAAATCACAGTGGCCCCCTAGGCCAGCATAGAATCACTCCTTAGGGTTTCCAAGGATGTAAATCTTTGGGGAAGCAGAAAGATTCACGTTTCTCCCACCAGGAGACAGGTAGGATCAAACTGCTGACCTTTCAATCTATAGCCTAAAGCTGCAGCCGCTACACCTCCATGGTTCCTTAAAATACCAACAATGTCACGACAATGGTATTCTCTCTCAGACTCATCATTTTAGCAGAAAAGATACCTTCCATTTTATATGTGAGAAATAAAGTATCTTTGTATCCAAGTAGATAAAAGACTATTCAGAGGGGGAAATGTTTGCCTAATTAAAAACATGTTCTTCAAAACATGTAAGATGTAGACCACGATATAAAGTGAGGATACTTTGAAATATGCTTGGTAGTAACTAAGTGGAGTCTGTAGAAGAGGGACAAATGGAATGGTGGAAAAAGCAAGAGGTTTATTATCCCACTGTCACACATTTGGTTTACGTACTGGAAAGCCATAGACCAAAGCAAGCAGCTGTAGGAACCCATCATGTTGATTTAATTAGCTTTGAAGATGTGTTCTATGATCTCTATGCTGTACAATTGTGGAAGTTTACTCAGATGAATGGTTAAAAGCACAGTTACACATGCTGCTCTAATTCTACAAAATTGAAACTTGAAAAAATGGAAAAAAGAAAGCAAAACATCCTTTCTGGGTTTATCTGCCTCCTTTATTTATGTTGCTTTTGCTTTTTAAGGCTCTCTTAGCAACAGCAATTAGTATTTGACCAACTTCTGCCACCATGACTGACTCAAGACCAATTTATTTTCACTAGCACTCAATAACTAAATTGGCCCATTTAACTATGCTACTGCCACAGTAGTCTTGGTCTTCCAATTAGATCATGTATTTCCAAAATATATGATTGTGTATATCAATATCATTGTGTATATCTTGCTCTCCTGATGCAAACTAAGAAAATATTTGTTCTATTAAAAGATTGGCTTTTTTAAAAATATCATTTCATTGGGGACTTGTACAACTCTTTTCACAATTCATGCATCCATCCATTGTGGCAAACACATTTGTACATTTGCTGCACTCATCATCCTCAAAACATTTACTTTCTACTTGAGCCCTTGGTATCAGTGCCTCATTTTTTTCCTCTACTTTTCCCCTCCCTCATAAACCCTTGATATTTCATTAATTATTTATCATACCTTACACTGCCTGACATCTCCCTTCACCCACTTTTCTAATGGCCATCCCCCAGGGAGGAGGATGTATGTAGCTCCTTATAACCGGTTCCCCCTTTCTACCCCACCTTCCCACCACGCTTCCAGTCTCGCCACTGTCACCACTTGTTCTGAAGGGATAATTTGTCCTGAATTCTCTGTGCTTTTAGTTCCTATCTATACCAGCACACATCCTCCAATCTAGCCATATTTGTAATGTAAAATTAGGATCATGATGGGGAGGGCCAGGGGAACATTTAAGAACTAAGGGAAAGTTGTGTGTTTCATTGATGTAACACTGCACCCTGACTGGCTCATCTCCTACCCGCAACCCCTCTGCAAAGGATGTACAGTTGTCTACAGATGAGTCTTGGGTCCCTTATTTATACTCCCCCTTATTCACAATTATATGATTTTTTGCTCTTTGGTGCCTGATACCCGATCCCTTAGACACCTCGAAGGCAGGTGTGCTTCTTTCATATGGCCTTTGTTGCTTTGGGATAGGTGGCCATTTGTTTACCTTCAAGTCTTTAAGACCCCAGACACTATATATCTTGATAGCCAGGCACCATCAGCTTTCTTCACCACACTTACTTATGCACACATTTGTCTTCAGTGATTGTGTCAGGAAGGTATCATGGAATTTCAGTTTAATAGAACAAAGTGCTCTTTCATTAAGTGGAGACCCAATGTCCATCTGCTACCTTAATTCTAGACCTATAAATATATGCCTATAGATCTATTCCCCATCATCATAAATAAATATATTTACATATGTGCATACCTATATTTAGGCCTCTATAAATGACCTTTGCTTCCTAGTTCTTCCCTCTATTTCCTTCTTCTTGTCCCACTATCATGCTCAGCCTTCATTTGGGTTTCAGTAATTCCTCTTGATTGTAATGCCCTTGATCAGTCTCTATCAAGCCTTCTGCATCCTTGTAGTGACTTGTTTTGAATCAATTGTCTCTTGTCTCTGGGCTGCTTAATATTACTTCCTTTCCCCCTCTTCCATGTCCCTGGGAACCATTGGTCCTTTTGTTTTCTTCTCCACACTCTTTAACCAATCTATTATGTCTAGATAGACTAGATAGACTTGCAGAGATAATCATATGTACATAAAAACAAGACGGTGACAAAGTTACACGGAAAAGCAAAACAAGGACAGTAACAACAAAAACAAACAAACAAAAACAGAAAAAGAAAAGCCATTAATCATTCAAGGTCCATTTGTGGCCCTTAGGAGTGTCTCCAGTTGGGTCTGAGGGGCTGCCACATTCTGACCCCAAAGTCCATTTTTGGTACTCCTACTGGGGACTTCCTTGTTCTTCTCCTCTTGCTTTTCTGTTGCACACTCCCAGAGCTTTGGCTCAATGTGGTGGGGTCGGCTGGGGTATAAATCCCACACTGTGTCTCTAGTGCTGTCCCCTGCAGGACTGTGTTAGTCCGGTAGACCAGAGAAACAAATTAATAGACACGCATATGAAAATAAGGGAAACACTTGTATACAAGAGAAAAGGAACACTGAAAAAGCATCCCAACCCAGTTCAGTCCAAGGTCATAAGTCTGATATTAGTCCATATGTCCATTACCAGTCTATAAAGTCTTCTTCTGACTCATGAGGCACATACAATGACACCAGGATAATCACAAGCCAGTGAATGCATAATCTTGTGTATACAACAGAGATAGAAGCATCTAGGCACTGGCAGGGCTCTCCTCCTGCCATGGCTCCTTCTTTCCAGGGCTCAGTCAGGGTCCAGCATTATCCAGTGGCAGTAGAAATATGTCAGCGCTGCTAGGGTTCTCCCTGTGACCTCCCAAGCATCTCAGCACTGCCAGGAATCTTCACGTGGCTTCTCTGGCCCCAAAAGTTTGGTTCCATCAGGGTATCAGGGTAAGCCTATGTGGCTTCCCCTCCAGCTCCTTCAGTCTCCAGGAAACAGGATCTATGAGCATCCTGTCATCTCATCTTGTCAGTAGAGCTTCTCCAAGAGACTGAAACAAGTCTCTCATCTCCATTTGGGAAATACCGGGAGACTTCCCAGAATTCTCAGGAGAAAGCCATACCCACACAGAGGACTCATTGACTAGCTCTTGATTGACAGGCTAGACTCCACCCCTACACTCCCAGTGCTGAAATTGACACAGATCAGTGACTGCCACAAGCATTATGGGTCAGTGCAGGATATCAAGTCTCATAGTGGGGCTAGCCATATTGTCCTCTCTGTACCTTGGCTGCTTCAAGTAAAGTGACCAGATGTCTCGCTTTTGACGGGACAGTTCAGAGTTTAAACAATTTTTCCTGCGTCCCATGGCGTTTTAAAAAAGTCCCGGTTTTTAGAAAGAATGCACGACAACGCTGGAGAAGGGGAAGAGAATATACCCCCGCTGCCCCCCTCCCCTCCCACTCCTGTCAATAGTGTTAAAATGTGGTCACTTTATCAAGTGGGGTCATTGTCCTCAGGGCTTGGTGAGCTCCACCCCCTTGCTCCCCCTTCACTTATAAAAACTTGATCTTTAAAGCATGATTTTTAAAGTCTTTGAATTTTTTTGTTCCTGCTTTTGACTATAGCCAAACAAATGTGCCCTTTTACTTTCTGGTTTGACACGATTCTACAATTTCAATATGGTTTATTATCACTCTTTTGAATTGGCTATTGACCTTGAACATCACTAATACTCCATTCTACATTGTATTTATGAGACTTCCTATTGCAAGGGCTCTAATTCAGATAGTGGGGTGAGAGTGTCAATGTTTGGGTGTTGTGGGATTTGTGTTCTTTTTAATCTGTTAGTATTAGCAACAATGTCTCTATGATTTGGAATCAACCCAATGCCAGTGCGTTGGGTTGGGTTTCTAATTAACTGTCAACATTCTTTCAGATTTACAAACTTTTTAACTGATTTGCATTGTGCTAACCTTTTGTTCTGAAGGTTCACACATTTTCATGCATCCCTATTCCTATCAGATGTTATCAGTACCATCTATAGGCCCCAAATGATTAAATGTCCACATGAACTATACCTGTGGAAAATGCATTGGCAAATCCACACTTGAAAAATGTCACAGTGGAATAATGCAGTTTCTAATGAGAATATGGACCACGATGATACTTTTCTTATTAATTGTTAATAACATATGTGCAATGACCTCGCCGAAAACATATATGGATCCTTGTGTGGAATATTATACTAAGATGCACTCTGTTTCCACTATCCGGGATCTGCATGATGTGGCTGTATCATGGAAACACATTAATCTGGCCATCCCAATCTCTATGTGAAATCATTCTTCATATAAAAGTTAAAATATCCAAAAATTTGATTGAAAATGTTTTAGAAATTAGGTGAGTTCTTATGTCAAATGAAATCCCTCTCTAAGCACTCTCAGGTGTGCTTTCCCTACCTCTTTTATGATCCCTACTTAGATGGGTCACTACAGATTCAGAAGGACTGAAATATCACTCTCACAGCATGTGTTCAATATAAGATTGATCACGGATGATGGAACTGTGACAGTCACACTGTCTTCCAAAAAAAAAAAAAGGCAATCCAGAGAAACACAGTAAGGATAAAATATCTTAAGTGATTTACTGCTCTCTGAAGTCATAGTTCATGTATAAAATTTACTGAACATTTTATGCTATTTTATGCTATCCATCTATTTTAAGCCAAATGAATAAGCTGCCTTTATATTTGAAAAGGAAAAATCTATCTCAAGATTTAGATTCATTAATTTTAGTAAAGGATTGCCCCTAAATTTAATCCTCTTACAGCTTGATTTTAAGAATGATTACAAATCTTTAAATATTTGGTCTTTATTATATGAAGAATTAAGTGTTATGAATTTCTTTACTAAGATATAATTTTATACATTAAATACTGTATTCAAAATAGCATTTAACTCATATACTTTCAGTACTTCAAGAGCATTATATAAACAAATAATTGGCTGAGCCCCGGTGGCATATTGGTTGAGTGCGGGACTGTAACCCATGGGCTTAGAAGTTCAAATCCAGCAGCAGCTCTCTAGGAGCAAGGCTGGGTAGCTCCCACGACCACCAGAAGGCAGTGATGCTAAATAAAAAAACAAACAAATAAATAGATAGATAGATAAAAAAAATTATATGGCACCATCAGTACATCTACTGCTTCTTGTCTGGTGTCTCACTGGCATAAGTGGGCCACTCAATTTCAAATTGTACTCATGCTCTTATGTTTTTCAATAGTATAGATATTTTTTGGTGGGTAGAATTCCATTGTATGAATACACAACAATTTATCTTATTCATTTACCTGTTGATGGACATTTGAGCTGTTTTTAGGTGTTGTTTGATTTTTCTAGTTTGTTCTCTATTGCAAGTAAAGCTAATAAAAATACTTGCATACAAAACTGTACAAATATTTATTCTGCTATTCTTGGGTGTAGTGTTGTGTCAATATTAAGTAGGTAACATCGGTTGCTAGTGTTCTTATTTTTTACCTCTTTTTTTGGCATCAAATATTAGGAGACATTAAAATTTCCATCTCTAATTGTAGACTAGGAGCCCTGGTGGCAGAGTGGTCACACATTGGGCTCCTAACTGCAAAGTGGGCACTTTCAAACTACAGCCACTGCTGGGCTTCCCAGTCCCATAAAGAAGTAGCGTTCGGAAAGTAACAGGGACAGTTTTACGCTGGCCTATAGAGACACCGTGAAGCAGCATTGACTCATGGCCATGAGACTCGCAGATTTGTCCATTCCCCTTGATCCTTGTCTATTTCTCAATGCTTCCCCTGCCATCGATTGCTTTTAAAGATGTCTGCTGTCCGCATAATCTTTGTTGCTCTCTACACGTCTGGTTTTCTCTGACTGCGTTCAGGATTGTCTCTTTATCATGCACGCTAACCCATTTCCATCCTCCTGTGTCTTGGTGTAGTCTCTCCGTGAGGCTCAGTGTGCCTGGGGATCTGTACATTTATACTTGTTCAAATTTAGAAACTTCCTGGACATTTTTCTACAAATATTTGTTCTTCCCTTTTCATATCTCTGTATTTAATTCAGGATAGTGTCCATTGCTATGTCTACAAACTCACTAACGATTTCCTCTGCATTGTCTATTCTGTGTGCTCATTCTCTCCAGTGTATTTTTCATCTTACATGTCTTTATACATTTTAACTTTCCTCCCTAGAAGTTTACCATGGGCAATTTTTCTATGACCTACTAAGCTTTGTGACCATATGGAATACAATTATAACAATTGCTTAATTGCCTGCTAACTCTGATATTCTTTTAATTGATTTTATTATCATTATTGGTAACATTTTCTTGCTTCTCTGCCTGACTGGCAATCTTTGAGGGGATGAATTTTAGTAGATAATAAATAGAAGATGTTTTTGCTATCCTACACATTGGGCTGTTAAATGGAAGCTGAGCAGTTTTAAACCACCAGACCCTCTGCAGTAGAAAGAGGGGGATCTCTACTCCCTGGGAGAGTTACAGTTCCCAAAACTCACTGGGTCAGTTCTACTGTGTGTCCTACAAAGTCGTTATGAGTTGGCGTCCACTCAGGGCAGTGAGGAAAGTTTCAAAGAAAAAATACTTGTCATTGAGCGGATTCCGGGTGTAATCTGTATGTAAGCAGATTGGCAGGCCTTTCTTATACAATGTCACGGTGTCCATTCACCAACCTTTGAATTAGTAAACAAGTGCAAATTGTTTGCAGTAACCAGAGAATTGTGGTTTCCCATTAGTGTTCTCCAATGCCTCTTCTGGTATATAGTTCAGTTACTTAGAAACAGTTCGATCCATTCAGGATTTGATTTTAAAATGTGTAGATGGTACCATTATAGCATTTATTCTGCGATTCATCATTTTCTACTAATGAGGGGGAAAAAAGTCTGTAATTTTTACCCAATATCTTATTAATTGTGAGGTTTTCCAGTCATGCAGGTATAAACTATTCAGAATAGTCTCAGAGTGTCAGTTATTGCTCCCTCTACTAATTTCAAATAGTTCTTTCTCCAACCTCACATATCTATAAGTAGTTGACTGGATAATCAAAGGGAATTCAAAGGGAACTCTCCTTAGAGATCTTTCTCTCTCTCTTTTTCCCTCCCTTTCTTCTTCTCCTTTCTCCTCTTCTCTCCTCTTCTCTTCTCCCCCTCTCTCTCTCGTTTTTCCTTTTGGTGCCTGCCCTTAATAACTCCAGCCTGTTTGGCTCCCCCAACCTCTAAATCCATTTCTCTAACTTACAGCATCTGTGTTAAGCAGGGTTCTCTAAACAAAATCAGGACACTTATGATTTTATATATATATATATATATGTATATGTATATAGTTTATATCAAGAGAAACACTACAACAGTTAATATTCTACATCAGCCGTACAGAGGGCGCAGTCCAACTCACTTCTGTGGGACAGTTGAGATGCTGAAGTTCCCTCCTATTCACGCAACTGCTGTTCCAAGGTTAAGGACACAGAGAAGTGGCTAACAGGAGGTAAGAAGTCTTTAAGATAAGGACAGTGTTCCTGCAGGCAATAGACAAGACAAGGTTGGGCAGCAACAGCAGGATGATGAGATATCCAGGGATAGTAGAGGTGAAGAAGGACATGGTGGAACCTCAAGACACAGCAATGCCTACCACCATGCCATGATCCACCACAATCCACTGGTTGGCTTTGCCCACAGGTATTACAGCAGATGGGTGGTGCAGAGCAGCTAACTCAGACAGCAGTATGCTGTACTGATCACCAGGAAGAAAGAGAATGAGACCTGCCTTAAAGATCTATTTATCTTGGTTGCCTCCAATCAGCTGCAACCTGATTGACAAGCTAAACTCTACCCACATTTCTTATAGAAGCCATGTGAGCACAAATCATAGCCTCCACCAAAATCTACCTGAGTCCTCTCTCTCATTTTCTGTTTCAGCAAGGCAAGACACGGCAAGGCAAGGCAAGGCAAGGCAAGCAAGGTCAATCAAAGCTGGGTCAATCATAGTCTCACTTCATTTAATTTGCATCTTTGGAGGACAACTGTCTATTGCTGCCTGCCACCTATTTTCTTTCATATATTTTGTCTTGTTTTTATAGTTGTTTTACAGAACACTGGATCCAATGCCCAATAACCCATTTTGGTTGCAAGCAAGTGCTCCAACTGTTTATTTTAATTTGTTAAAGCTTCCCAATTTAGTTTCTATATCACATAGATGGATTTGTAAATGTTGATATATTTTTAGACATTGTGAGGTATACGGTTTCTAGGAATGAAATTAATTTTTTGTTGTTGTTTTGTTTTGTGGTCATCACTACTCTCTGGTGGTGGAAGTAGGAGGGCCAGTCTTTGCTCCTGTGGTGCCTCTGCTGGAATTGAACCTCCATCCCAGTGGGCCGCAGTCTTGCGCACAACCACTACACCACTAAGGCTCAACCTTGAAATTAACTTTTATAGAAAAACATACCTATTCAATATTGTGTAAGGAATCCATCATAAAATTATCTAACCTCTCTATCCTAACTCCTTTTCTTCCTTACAACAACTTCAATCTTCAACGTAGCTGAACAGAAATTATTCATTCAATACTCACTGCATCTTCTTTGTCTAAGCTCTGGAACGAAGATGACAACTGCAGCTATGAAAGAAAACATGACCAAGTGGACCTCTCCCCATGAGGTTCTACCCTTTGAGTTCAAGGAAAAGGAAAAATTGGATCTTGTCAATCCTCTTGCCACTGAGTCTGTTCTGATTCCTGGCAACCGTATGAGCTACTGAACAGAACAGTTCCATAAGGTTTCCCTTACAGAGATAGATTGTCAGGCCTTCCTACTGCCACTCAGTAAGTGCCTTTGAACTGCCAGTCTTCAGCTTAGCAGGAAACCTAGCAGCAAACTTGTTACGGGCAAATCAAAGGCCCGTTTCTGACTCTTTCCTACCAAATAGACTCTGTCCTTATAGTTCCTACTAACTTTTTATACTACATGCTTTCCCCCTTGAAATAGACTCTCAGTCATGGAATCTCTCAAAAAGATCATGCATTTTTGTTTTTAAAAAAGAAAAGTTGTTACCTGGTATGAGAATGTGCGTGGATTTTTTTTTTAAGACGGGCCAATGCGTTGGGTATATGAGCTGTAAATTAAGACACAGTCGATGAACAAGAGAAAAAGAAACTGTGCTCCGTTCGCCAGGGAAGCATGTAAGCAAAGAGCATCACCTCCTTCTTTCAGGAGAGTTAAATTTCAAAGCTTTACTTGGGGTGAGGAGGAAAGGGGAAGGGGAGGGGAGTCACCTGATACTCCTGAAGTTAATTAGGAATTTGGGAAAGTGTGGTGGAGAAAACTCATTGTTGACTTCTTTCGCCCGCAATTCTTTCTTTTTCTTTCCGTTTTCCTCCCTCACTCTTTCGTTTGATTACAGAGTTTCAATTTTACATGCATGCTATCCTGCCATAAATCCTACAAAAAAATTAGGTGATGTGTGGTAGATCTAATAGGTCTCCTTTTCTCAGTGTGTGTGTGAGTGTGTGTGCATGTGTGTGTGTGTGTGTGTGTGTGTGTGTGTTGGAATTAAAGGGATAAAATAAAATAGTTACTTTAAAATATAAAATTGTTTTCATATAAAGTATCCTATTAAGAGAAAAATAAGTTTAAAATATCACGGCATCATTTGTACGCATTGTAGACATCCTTGAAGGAAGCCTGATTCTTTAACAGTGAAAATACGGCATAAATAAGTGTGTGCCTGTAGTAGTAAATGTTATCAATGACATCAATAGCCTTGGGAGCGAGGGGGAGGACTCATTATCAGTGTTGGGGGCAGCAGCAGCTGCACAATGTTTGAAACCAGAGCCCAGGATATCAAGCGACATAAGTGTCATCTTGATTTGCTTAGAAAATGTCACTTGCATAGCAGCTCTATTAGAAAATGAACTTAGCACATTAAATCCAAATATGAGTTATCTCAAATTCCTTCCATCTGCGTTTCACTTTTCATTTAGTGGGACAAATCCTGGTCTGCTGTGAGGAAGGATTCATGTACATCAACAGGTTAACTAAACAGCAACAAGAAAGCAACTTTGCAGACCTGGATCCAAGAAGATAAGGCTTCTTAAGGCAGTTTAAATCAGCATGAAACTTCCTCAGCTTCAAGGACTCTGTCCTATGCCTAGGCTGTATATCATATTGGTTTGGGAAACATTTGATTGATTTCTCATCAGTGAATTAACTCTAATTCTATTACAACTTATGTATCAATTAACCACTCTGTAAGCTCTTTCCTTTCTTGTTCTCATTATATAATCAGAGTATTTTTTTCTAGCTTAAATACATGAGCTTTTCTTACTATTGCTTTACTTACTATTATCACCAGCTTCTTAATAAAATAATTTTATTTTCCTGACTAGTGTCTACATTTGCCCTTATATACAATTTTCCCTGACAATGACAAAGACCTTAATATGCTGTCATTGCATGTCTTGTTTTCATCTGTTTCCTCCAGATAGTTGTCATTGACATCAGTTTTGTTTTAAATACTACCTCATTTATGGAAAACCAGATTCAATGAATTCTATAAAACCAACCAACTTCCTATATTTTATCCCTTCTTCTCAATTTATGTCTCTTTTTTCATGGAGTGTATACTCTAAGAATTCTATTGGAGATCGTCCTGTATAATACACTTTCTTGCTGCTATAACCCTATCTTCTTCACATTCCCATGACTGACTGCCTTAGATAGAATCGGTGTTGTTTGCCTTCTCATACCCAGCACCTGAGACCATAGGCTTGCTTTGTCTCAAAGACTGTATCATGTCCCACATTGGTAGTAATGAATATTTGCTGAGTCAGCGTGTAAGTGAATTAATTAGTGGAAGCAGTGATACCATTATAAGAACAAAACTGAAATTCTAAAGGGTTACAGGTAATATGTAATAATTCCTTCGTATTGAACATAGCACAAAAGATAGCAATCTGAGCAACCAATTTCTTCTGTATTTCTTAATGACTCTTTAAAATATATATGTGCAATAACTTTTTAACTTCCTCACACCCATGTATCAGAAGTCTAACTCATTTCCCGCCTCAAAATCCTATCTGGCTCACAACATCTTTTTATAGCCCTTAATAGAAACTAAACTCTCTCTGTGCGGTTACCTTTTTGATCTTCTAGTAAAGCATTTTAAAGGATGCTTTTTTTTAAGAGTTGCTTGTGCCTGTGTCTGCGCACCTCCTCAAATGACCTTTAAGTCACCTACACAATTTCGAACACAGAGCCTTTCACATAGGTTCTTAACAAACATTTGTGCAATTAACTATATTAATATGAAATGTATTTATGGTTTTAAAACACTAAATACTTCTTGCTACCACAGAGAAAAGGGCAATAGAGATAATATGTGCCAATATAATTTGAGGTAATTCAAAGATAAATGCTAAGTAATTCCTGCATGGTTTTATTCTTGTCATTCCCATGATCTTAATCAACAAGCTCAAAACTGCCTCTGGCATCTATGGAATTATTGTGCTTTGAAAGAACATATGACTTTTCAGAAAGCTGACACCTATGTCATTTTCTGTACTGGTTTTACAATCTGCATTTTATAGTATGCAAAAGATTTGCATCACCCTTCCTAACTATGTAACATCCAAAATGTTAAGTAATGTGAAACCGAGATCTATGTGACCATGAATTTTATAGAGCTCTCTTCTTATGCTCCCTTTGGATTATGAGTGCTTTTATTATATTAACAAAGAAAGGTAACACTTTGAAATATTTATGTTATTTGCATATTTTATTAGAAGAAAGTGATTTCAGTAGAAGTTGGAACTGAAATCTTTGCTGTAAAGCTATCCTTCTTTATCTCAGTACATTTTAAGAAGCAAATCCTATGTTGAAATTATTATTAACTACATTCTCAAGCCCAGATTATTGATAAAATACATCTATAGATCTTAGAGTGGGGCCTGCTCTATTTGATTTAAAGAGGCAGGTGTTTAAATAAACATTACCTGAAATTTCAGATAACCTAGTCCGTGTGAAATTGTAGATATGTATGTTCTTGATCATCAAATGACACTGGATATTGTCCTGCAAAGGACTTTTTCCTGAGGATACATGAGAAGTGTGTTTGCTTCTTTTTTAAGGAAACAAGATACTTAAGAAGGTGAAGGGAGAAAAGAAGCCATTTATTTTAAGCTTGAGCCCCTGGATCATTTCTTGGGTTTAGCAGAATAAGCCAAGGCATTTTTATCATCATACATTGAGCTGCTCCCAGGAAGGTCAGAGATTCAAACTCCATCAGCCACTCCATGGAAGAATGACGATTCTGTCCACTGCTGTAGGAAGCACTGATGCCACTGTTGGGTAAGCCTTGGCCTGCTGGTGCCAGGCCCCAAATAAACCATAAATAAGTAAAAAATACTGCCATTGAGTAGATCTACCGCTAAGTTTCCTAGACTCTAGCTTTTCTCTAGTAGAAAGCTAATAGTTTGGGACTGTTAACCTAACAGCAGTCCAACAAGTAACCCACTCCATCAAAAATCACCAGGCACTCTGTGGGAGAAAAATGAAGCTGCCTGCTCCTGGAAATAATGTCAGCTTCAGAAATGCCATATAGGGTCACTGTGACTAAGAATCAACTGGATAGCAATGGGTTTGGGTTGGAGCGGAGGGCTATGGGTGTGTGTCTGTGGGTATGTGTCTGTGTGGAGGTTAGACTTTTAGACATAAGAACTCTGAGTAATAATGATGGCTAAATTCAATTAGGAGACATGTAGCTGTCTGTCCGTGGAGATTTTCACTGTCATTTAGGACACTTAAGAATTTAAATCTCGGAACTGCAAAAACCAAGCATTCCTCGGAGCAGACAGACACCGTTTAAACTTCTATCTTTGGAGAATTATTCTCTAAGCAGTGTGTGTCTATATAGTGTGTTATTATGTAGACCTTAGTGTTTTCTTTGAGAAGCTCTTTGCTAAAACAGAACCAGGCTTTTCACACTTCAATGTTCTTCAGAGCCTCCCCATGAGAAATTTCTTTCACAACCTGATTCTAAGAAAAAGTTTGACCCTCTTCAAAGATAATATTCATCCTTTCATCTGATGATAAAAATCGGATAACCAGTTCCCTTTTCCCCTCAAACACAAATATGAAGCTGGGGGTAAAACTCAGCGATAGAGCATTTGACTGCATAAATAAGAAGTGGAATACTGGTAACTATTTGGGTTCTAGAGGCACTGGTGGGATAACAGATGATGCGTTAAGATTCTTATCCCATGGTCAGCAGCTTGAACTCACCAGTTCCTCCATTGGAGAAAGATGAAGAAATGCCAAAGAGTTTTACTACTCTTACTATGCAGGGAGTAACATAGTCTAAAGGAACCGAATTGCATTCATTGTCAAAAGAACATTTTAAGATCTAGTCTGAAGTGCAATGTGACATCTATCTCTAAGGAAAATGATTAATACAATTATTCAAATTTGCACACCCATTACTAAAGCTTGTGATGAAGAAATTGAAGAATTCTACTGATGTTCTCAGTCAGAAATCAATCAAGCATGCCTTGATCATTTTTGGTGATTGGAATGCAAAAGTTGGAGGCAAAAGCAACTGTAATTGAAAAATATGATCGTTGGTGATAGAAATGAAGCTGGAAATAGTATGACAGATTGTTGCAAGACCAACCCCTGTTCATAAAATACCTTTTCTCACCATGGACTTTTCCAAATAGAATACAAAAAAAAAATCAAATTGACTACATCTGTGGGCAGAGACACTGGAGAAGTTCAACATCAGCAGCAGCAGCAAATACAAAGCTAGGTTCCGAGGTAGATGTAGAACAGACCAATGATTGCTCACATATAAGTGGGGGTTAATGGTGAAGAAAATGAAAACACGTCTTCAGAGCCAGACTATGACCTTGAATCTACTTGACCTGATTTTAAAGAACAGATTTGCTACATTGAAACCTTATGTCAAAACTGGTGAAATGTCGGAGGGCATCAAGAACACGATTCATGAAGAAGGCAAAGGGTCATTAAGGAGGAAACAAAGGAAAGGAAGAGCAAAGTGGATGTCAGAAGTACCTCTGCAACTTGTTTTTAATCACGGAGTAGCTAAGCAAATGGAAGAAATGATGAAGTCAAAGAACTTCAGAATAGAAAACTTCAAAAGGCAGCTTGAGAATACAAAGGAAAAATATGCAAAGACCTAGAGTTAGGAAGCCAAAAGGAGAAAACATGCTCACCACATATTAAACTTAAAGAACTCAAGAAAAATTAACCTTGAGTTGCAGTCTTTAATGATTCTCTGGCAAAATATTGAATGATGCTGGAAGTCTCAATAGAAGATAGAAAGAAAACACAGAGTCACTGTACCAAAATAACTGGTTGACATTCAACCATTTCAAGACATAATATATGATCAAGAACAAATGATTCTGAAGAAAGGAGTTTATGGAATTGATGGAATTGATGGAATACCCATGAAAATGTATCTATAGCATGATGAAGCACTAACTAGTGGCTAGGCCAGGAAATTTGAAAAGACAGCTACTTAGCCAATGACTGGAAAATATCCATAAATAACAATATTATTATATCATGTGCAAGCAACAATTTGCTGAATTCCATCCAGTGTAGTTGTACATTGGTAGGAAACTTCTGAAGGTTCAAGCTGGATTTAGAAGGGGGCAGGAAGCAAGGGATACCATTGCTAATGGATCTTGGCAGAGAATACCAGCAAGATGTTTGTTTTATTGACTATATCAGGGCATTTGTCTGTGCGCATCATAACAAATTATGGGTAGCACCGAGAAACATGGGACTTCTAGGACACTTCATTGCGCTTATGTTCAATGTGTACATTGGTCGTACATTGATCAAGAGGCAGTTGTACAAACAGAACCCGGGTATACTGCATGATTGCAAAGCAAGAGATGTATGTCGGCACTGTATCCTCTCACCATAGTTTTTCACTTTGTATTCTGAGCAAATTATCAGAGTAACTAATATATGAAACAGAATAGGGCATCAGGATTGCAAAGGAGGATTATTAACAACATGTAATATGCAGATGATACAACACAACTAATTGAAACTGAGGAGAACTTTAGCCACATGCTGATGAAGATCAAAGATCAGAACCTTCAATATGGCATTTAACTCAATGTAACAACAACAACAAGAACAAAATCCTCACAACTGAACCAATGGGCAAATGATGAAATGATGACATTGTCAAGGATTTCATCTTGCTTGGATTCACAATCAATGCTCATGAAAGTAGCAGTTAAGCGATCAAAAAAATGGGTTGCGTTGTGTAAATCTGCTGCAGAAAACCTTGTTAGAGTATTGAAAAGACAAGGGTGTGATTTGAGGAACAAGATATGTATTGCTTAAGCCATTGTATGTTCAATTGCCTTCTATGCATGTGAAAGTTGAATATTGCATAAGGAATCCTGAAAAAGAATTGAATGTTTGAATTGGGGTGCTAAAGAAGAATATTGGATGCATCATGAATTAGTAAAAGGGCATAGGGATCTGTCTCAGGAGAAGTACAGCCGGAATACTATTTAGAGACACTCGTGATGAGGCGTTGTCTTATGTACATGTTGTCCGGAGAGAACCAGTTCCTAGAGAAGGCTATCATGGTTAGTGAAGTAGATGGGAAACCAGAAGAAGGTCTTTTGATGAGATGGACTGTGACAGTGGCTTCAGCATTGGCTCGAGCATAGGAATAATTGTGAGGATGGTGTAGGACCAAGCAGGCAGTATCTTATTCCGTTGTACACAGGGTCATCGTGGTTTGGAACTAGCTTGTGGCACCTGGTCACAGCAAATCTCTCCTGCTCGCATGGCTACGAGTCTGTTAATGGGTTTAGTTTGGTTTACATAGATTCAAATTCATCACATATTAATTGCTACCCTATCTTTGACTTTGAATATCTACATTTCCTTTGTTTTTATGCTCTATTTCTTTTTTATTGTGATTGATTAATACAGGTTCTCATTGTAAGATTGCTTCCATCCCATGTGGATCAAGGTGCTGCATAAATAAAAAACTCAATAAATATTTTCTTTCCTTTGATACCTTGATCTACCCATCACATCCTTTTTTCTCGGTGCCTCCTCAAGGCATCCCTCCATTAGCAAATCACTCCCCTATCACACTAGATCTCAAAATAAAAGTCTAACAGTCATCTTTCATTCTTCTCTCAGACTTATGACATATAATTCTGCTGGGCTTTGCCTCTAAATTCTTTTTCATTCCAATCTCTACTGCTGCTCCCGAGAGTAAGTCATATTATAGCTTTTATATTTCTACATAGCTTCATAACAGTTTTTGATTCTTCTGCTCTTATTCTATTACAATTATTTTTCTTTTTTTTTTTTTTGGCATCACTGTTCTCTGGTGGTGGGAGTAGGAGGCCCAGCCCCACTGCTGGAATTGAACCTCCATCCCAGTGGGCCGCAGTCCCATGCACAACCACTACGCCACTGGGGCTCAGTCTATTACAATTATTTTTCAATGAAAGCAAAGTTTAAACATGTAAGTAAGAATTGGAACACTGAATAAATCATATATTTCTCTCTGTTGTTCTAACCCAATATGCTTCAGTGGTGTTCACTTGTACTTTAAATAAATACAAAATTTCTTTCCAAGTGCAACAGGTTCCACAAAATCCATCCACTGCGTATCTGTGTCCCTAACAACAGTCTACTACATGGCCAGATATGTCGAACTCATTAATGCCAAGTCACACCACTGTGCCCCAGATGGTTTCAGGACTGCTTCCTTCTTCTTCAGCTTTTTATTCATAAACACCAAGCACCACCTTCTTGGAAAATCCTTCTCTCAGGGATGAATTAGCCAGGGTGCAGTACACACCAAAATATACATTTCTCTAGTTTTTCATGCTTCCTCCACCCCACTCTCATGACCCCAGTTCCACCTTATCAACCTGAATGGACAAGAGCATGTGCGTTGGTACAGATAAGAACTCTTGAAAAATGGAATCCAGGGCAGACAAATCCCTCAAGAGCAACAGTGGGAGTATCAATGCCATGGGGACAGGGGAAGGTGGGGCGAGGGAGAGAAATGGGGAAAAGATCCATATAACTACCACCCCCACCCACCCCATCCCACCCCCAGAAACAAACAACAGAAACATGAGTGAAGGGAGACAGCACTCAGTGTAAGATATGAAAGTAAGAATAATTTATAAATTATCAAGGATTCATGAGGGATGGAGGGAGGGGGAAGGAGGGATAAAAACTGAGGAGCTGGTGCCAAGGGCTCGAGTAAAAAGAAAAATGTTTCAAAAAAGGATGATTGCAACATATGTACAAATACGCCTGACACAATGAATCAGTGAATGTATAGAGTGTTATAAGAGCTGGAAGAGTCTCTAATAAAAGGATTCAAAAGAAACGAAAGGAAACCCCTTTCTCCCACCAAACTTATATCACTATTCACCACCTCTTCTCTCAGTTCCCTTCTCTTCCTTGTTCTTATGTCCAGTTCTGCCATATTATATTCATTACATCCCTATCTCCATCTTCTCATTTGTTTCTTGAAAATCAAAACATGGATTTCTTGATTATCATGACATCACTAGTTCTTAGAACACACAAAATAGTGCTCAATAAATATTCCTGGAATTAATTAGTACTGAGGATTTCTTTAAATGCATTGCATAGGTACTTCAATGAGAACAAAAAGAAACAGTGAGAAACAGGAAGAGAGATGCCTTCCAAGATTTAATATATATTGCATGGAAGAAAATCAATGTATATAACACAAGCCAGAATATACGGTAGTCAAAGTAGGACAAGCCATTTGCCATTAGAAATGACTGTGGCAAGTGAAATGAACAGTTGAGGAAAACATCCTGTCTAAATTATGGTGCACTCAACTGTGCTGCTCCTTGAAGGTTAGGCTGAAAAATGTCAAGTTCATTGTGTAAAGGAGGTACAAAGGCCAGATATGTTAAAATCCTGGCTTTGCCTTTATTCTCTGGGTTAATTTTTCTTTCTTATCTTCCTTACCAACAAAACAGGAATAATTATACTGACCTATCCCATATTTGAAAGTTCGCTTTATGCCACTTCACTCTTATGAAAGGTCCACTTTAGTAAGGGTTTTACTAACTGAAAGAGATCCAAAGAGAATGTTTTCATTTACCAAAAAAGGAAAAAGTAAGGCTAGCATTCAATATATGCTTTTTTGGAAGAGCCATTAAAGTAGCAATATGAACTCACAGCAGTGAGGGTGGTATTGCCAAAGTCCTTTCCCAAGTACTACACCCACCCTCTCAGCATCAAGCTACTAGTGCTTTGAACTATGTCTATGATTTTATATGATAGTTATTTTCAGTTTCATGTACAACTAGTTGATTATGCTTTAGGTCTGGAAACACCCGCAAAATTCCCCCATACACATTCATGATCACTGTGTCTTTACTCTGTGCCCTTTAAGTTTATCACAGACTTTGTTGAGAATCATATTAAAGGAACTCTGTGCTACCTAACTCATTCACTAAACATGTATTTCTTGAGAACATTAATTGTATCAGCCGGAGCAATTGCCCTGGTGGGGCAATGGTTAAGTACACGGCTAATAAATGCAAGACTGACAGTCCAAATGTACCCAGCTGACTCTGCAAGAGAAACCTCTAGCTGTCTGTTTCTGTCCAGATTGGAGCTTAAGGAAATCTATGGAGTTCTATACTGTCATCAGAGATAGTGACAAGTCAAAACAGAATCCCCAGCAGCCAACAGCAGCAACAAGTGTGGACTTTAAAAGACAAGGACTCCATTCTCACTGGAATTCTTTCTGAAAGGAAAACTAGTAAGAGACCATGCACAAGAAGTGCTTGGCATACTGCTTGGCGTCAAATAACTATGAAAATGCTAAGATAGTTTTTATTAAGTGGCAAGAAACATTTTCAGAGCAGGAGGAAGTGTGGTTCTAAAAATAACAGTGTGTTAAAGAAATGGAAATGGTTATAATAGGTTGTGAGAAAGATGAGGCAGTACATGTCTATACTTATAATGTCAGAAACCCAATAAAACTGTTACACTCTGTTCTATGAATTTACTAAGAGCTCATGTCAACCCAATGGCAATAGATTTGATTTGGAAGTTAGTCTCTCATCCTGTGAAAATTAAGTAAAATTCTAAACATCACAATGTTCATTTTTCTAATATTGTAATCACTTCTTTATGATGATTCTGTTGCCTTGTCCTTGCGTATAATGGATTCTGGTAATGAGCTGCATCTTACTAGCAAACTTGGAATCAATAATAAATAGCAAGGGGAGAAAAGCAGAACCCATCAAAGGTTGGATATCTAGCCCATGCCAGAGGGGGAAAATAGCAGGAATGTGGGTGAAGGGAGGCAACAGACAGTATAAGACATGAAATAGCAGCAATAATATATAACTGATTGAGGATTCACAAAGGTGAAAGGGAGGGGAGAAAAGAGGAGCTGATACTAAGGGCTCAAGCAGAAAGAAAATATTTTGGACATGTTGGTTGTAACATAAGTACAAGTGTGCTTAAAATTATTAATAAAAATATAAGTAATAGATAACAAAGATAGTAAATATCATGATAGGTTGTGGCATCACCTCATTTTTTATTGTAGGTACCTAATAAACAGAGGAAGACACCATGGCGATGCAATAGTTAGGCACTTGAAGGTTAACCAAACGATCTGGCTCCAACCCACTAACTGTCCTGTGAGAGAAAAATGTGGCAGCCTGTGTCTGTAAAAATTACAGCCTTGGGAACCTTCTGGAGTACTTCTACTCTTGTCCTATCGGGTCAATATGACTTGGAATTGGCTTGTAAGTAAGGAGTTCGGATCTTTGTTTTGTTTGTGTGTGATGTTGTTGTTTGTAATATATTGAGTGCACTAGTTATTGCAGCCACGATTAATTCTGCAACAAGAGAGGCACAAACTAAAGGGGAGCGTATTCTTTAAAAGTGGCCAATCTATTTTGGAAACTCTAAGGAGGAAATGATTATTAGAGAGGACTTCATAAAGCGAGCAATGAAATATTCAAAGATGAATACTTTTCCAGGTTAAAAAGGAAGAAGAAACAATGGTATTCTTTACTGATTGCAATAATCATCACGAGCATTCATTGAGAGCTTGTGATGTATCCATAACTGCTCCTAGCGTGTTCATAAGGACTCAGGTGTAATCCTCACTGCCATGGAGTCCACCGTGACTCAGAGTAGACCTTAGGGGACAGAGGAGAATGACGCCTGTGGATTTCCAGGAGAAAGACAAGGCTTTTCACTCCTGTCATCAGTTACAGTCTCAGAAATCCAAAGAGAAGGGACAGTTTTACCTGCCCCATGGTGTCTCTACAGGTGAGAACAGGCTCAGTGGCAGTGAATGAGTGAGCAAATTTACAATCAATGTTAAACCAGAGAATGGCTGCCACTGTGGTTTATGTATAGTAGATAAAGAAAACAAAGCCCCAAGTTAAGCAGTTCGCCTATCCACACAAAGCTATGAAGCACTAAAAGATATATTTGAACTCAGGAATCTAATTCTCAAACGGATGCTGGTGAGCAGATCACTATCTTTCTCTATAGCATAGTCTGTGTTCCATTGACCTTACATTAATTAGTGTGTTTAACCCCCCCTCCCACCCCAAAATTGGCTTTAAGAGGAAAAAGAAGCAATCCTATTCTCAATACTTATGTATCCAGCACTACTGATGTGGAAATGTTTCTCAAACTGATTTCCCACATCTTATAAAAGCAAAAGCTGTAAGATCTTTACCTCCTTAGTCGTGGGACAGAAACACAAAAGGCAGTTGCACAAAATCAATTAGATTTGGAATAAGATATCCATCCCTGAAAGTCACCTGCTGCTTCATTTATCAATGTCACCCAAGTATTAGTGACCTGAAAGGGAAGGTCAGGCAAACATTGCAAGTATTTAGAGACTGCCCAGTGTTCTCAATACTGTCTCCTTTTTTTGACATTGGTACAATTTTGAAGTAAAAGAGCAGTAGGAATTTATAGTCACTTGTTGTACTGACTATGAGTTTGAACATGTCAGAAATGAGAATAGTTAAGACAAATCATGCTTATTTTAGTGTCATTGTACAAGTAAGCTTTTCAAACAATCAGCAGATGAAGTCAAGCTTTCAAATTAGATAGAGGCAATTTCTATGAGATAAAAAGAAATACAGATATGCACAGCTATTTTTCAGTATTGTACAACACAACTGGAACACAATCCAGAAATTCCATTAACTAAACCAAATTTTAAATGGATCCTAATGTATCTGTCCCATATTTACCTAATGGGCCAATTCTAAATGTAAAAGGCTCAAATGAAATGGACATTGTCTGTTCCAAACAATCCCAATTCCTTATAAAGTATGTGATTTTATAATACAACGCATGAATAGAAAACTGTGGTGGATTAAACTATGCCCCACAAAAATAAGTGTTGTAAAACCTAACCTTCAATCCTTTGTTTATGATCCCATTTGATCTGGGTTGTCTTTGTTATGTCAGGGAGACAGGATCAGTACCGGATGTATTTTGAGTCAATCGTTATTGAGAGTTAAAAGAGATTAAACAAGTGAGGAGACTTGAGATGGGGAAAGAGACACATCAAGCCTCATGACATTGGCCCAGACACAGATCAGAAGAGACAAAGACCTTCCTGCAGAGCTAAGAGGAAGCAGCCTCCTACAGTCAGCACAATGACTTTGGGGGAATATGAACGCCCATTTGGTAAGGTCAACCATTTGTGGTATTTCTGTTAAAGCAGCTGTGGTGTTGCGAGATTTCATTTTTTTTTTGCTGTTTTTTTTTTTTTAATATGTAAGAAAAGTGTGATTTCTTAACATGACTCTACTATCATGTCTCTAACTCCTAATAAATGATAGAGTGGGACTATGCAACTAAGATGTGTTTAGCAATAATCAGTTTAATGGGTGTTTTTGTTTTGTTTGAAAATTTTAACAATTTTATTGACAGTGATATTCAGTTCACATATCAATCAATAATCTAAGCATTTTGAAAAGAGTTCTGCAGTTCTGCAGGTACATCAGCTATCAGAAATAGGAAAGGACACAAACACAGAGGAGACACAAATGGACAAGTGGGATATACTGAAGATAAAACACCTGTATACATTGAAAGAATTCACTGAGAGCAGTAAGAGAGCCCACAAACTGGGAAAACATCTTATCAATGACACATCAGACAACAGTCTTATTACTAAAATCTATAATAATCTACTAATTTACAAGAAGAGAAGACAGCCTAACTGCCCATTGAGGTGGTGGGCAAAGGAGCTGAACAGAAGTCTCATGAGGGCAGAAATCCAAATGACCAGTAAACATATATAAGACATTCCCAATCACTAGTCATAAGATAAATTCAAATTAAAGCAACTATGAGATACCACCTAACACCCTCAAAGATAGCCCATTTCAAAAAAATCAAAAAGTAACAAGTGTCAGAGGGACTGTGAGGAGATAGAAACTCTCATCCACTGCTGGTGGACCCGTAGGTGTGCAAAGCCATTGTGGGGATTGATTTGGCGATATTTAAAACAGATGGAAACTGAGCTACCATAGGCTCCAGAATTCCCCCTACTGGGCACCTATGCAGAAAAGGCAGGAAACAAATCATGGCCAGACATCCGTACTCCAATGTTCACAAATGCAAAGAGTTGGGAACAACTTAAATTTCCAGCAACAGATGAATGGATTAAAAAACTGGGCTACCAACATGTAGTTGAGTACTATAAAGCAGCGATGAACGCATGAAGCACATCGCCAGATGGGAAGAACTGGAGGAAATCATTCTGAGCAAAGTAAGACAGGTACAAAAGGACGAGTATAACATGAGTCCACTGAGGTAAACTTAAAAAGCAAAAGGAGCATAGGGAGAAAGTTACTAAATGGATACATTCCTGGGGTGAAGTCCAAGCACTCTCGCAGGGGCCAGACCAAATACAGAAATACAGATGGCAGCTAATTAAAAGATGGGAAAAGAAAAAGACATGAGTAGATAGTGGGAAAGAGCGCCACCACACCCAAGGGGAGGGTATTGTTTATATTTCCATAAGAGAGGGAGAGACCAGAAATCAACCTGGTATGCCAAGACATGAATACAACATGCCGCCATGAAGCAGGGAACCAATAGAGAGGTCTGTGGGTCCAGCCCCAAATCTAGCTATATGCCCTTCCCCCCACCATGCAGGAGAGTGCACTTCAGTGGACAACATTCACTGGTTACAGCTCTGGGAAGGGGCCCATCTGATCAGAGTCAAACTCAGAGGAAAGGAGAGAGAGAGAGAGAGTGGAACACATCGTGGCCCACCAAGTCCCAGGACAATATTCTTGCTGGAAGCAGCTAATACAGAGATCATAGGGAAAGCCTCACCATGAGTTGCAACACTATGGGTGTCAACACTAGAGACACAGTGCAGAAATTGACCCCACCACAGAACTGACCCCCACACAGAACTGACTGCACCACACAGGGGCAAAACATGAAGTGCATACAACAGGTCACAAAGCAATGAAATCCTCAAGGAATCCCCCAAATAGATTTTGGAGCAGGGCATGGCACCTCATCATACTGAACCAGCAATGCTCATAAAAGTGACCATTAGACAATTTATAGAATTTTCTTTTTTGTTGTTTGTGTGTTTACTATTTTTGAATACTTATATAGATAAGGTAGGCAGGATAAACAATTTGGAGGGAAAAACAATGGGGGTTTTAGGCAAAGGAGTGGAGGAGGTCAGGAAAAGGAAGCTAACAAAACCAGGGTAAAGGAAACAACTGATCTAAAATCAATGGCAAGGAGTGCATACAATGCCTGGTGGCACTTGATTAAGGGTAATGTAGTCAAGGGTAATTAATGAAAACTGAATGAAGGTTGGACATGATAGTGGGACAAGAGGAAAGTAAATGGAAATAGAGGAAAAAACTAGGAAGCAAAGAAAATTTATAGAGGTCTAAATACAGGCATGCACATATGTAAATATATTTGTATATAACTGCAGGGAAATAGATATATGTTAAGTATTAAGGTAGCAGATGGACATTGGGCCTCGACTCAAGTAATCCTTCAATGCAATAACACTTTATTTTAATAATCTGACATTCTGTGATGTCTATCTTCCTGAAATGATCACTGGAGACAAATTAGGTGCCTTAGTAATTGTAGTGAAGAAAGCTAATGGTGACCAGCTATCAAAAGATATAGTGCCTGGGGTCTTAGAAACTTGAAGGTAAACAAGCAGGCCTCTAGCTGAGAAACAAACAATCCCACAAGGAAGAAGTACACCAGCCTGTGTGATCATGAGATGTCGATGGGATCAGACATCAGGAATCAAAAACCCAGAACAAGTCATATTGATGTGAATGAGGTGGAGGGTGAAGTGGAGACCCAAAGCCCATCTGTAGATAGTTGAACATCCCTTCACAGAAGGGTTACAAGGAAGAGAAGTCTGTCAGTGTGCAGTATAGCAGTGATGAAACAACTTTCCTTTAGTTGTTTAACTCTTCCTTCCTCCACTCTCATGACCCCAGTTCTTACAAACCTGGCTAGACCAAACCAAGCGCATGGGTACCGAGAAGAGCTCACAACACAGGGAATTCAGGACACATAAACCCCTCAGGACAATTAATGAGAGTAATGATATCAGAAGGGTAGGGGGAAGGTGGGAGGAAGAAAGGGGTAACCAATCACAGTGAGTGACATATAACTCCTCCAAGAAAGACAAACACAGAAAAGTGGGTGAAGAAAGGTAGCGGTCAATATAAGACAAAAAAGTAATTTACAAATTATCAAGGTTCATGAAGAAGGGAGGAAAAAATGAGGAGCTGATACCAAGGGCTCAAGTAAAAAAAACGTTTTGAAAATGATGGCAACATATGCACAAATGTGCTTGACACAATGGATGAATGGATGGATTGTGATAAGAGCTGTAAGAGCCCCCACTAAAATGATTTCTCATCATCACAATCAATTTTAAGGGATTAGTGAGTTTTCATTACTACCCCTCTGGCTATAAAAACAAGTTAGTCATCCGTTAAGCAAGCAGAGGGAGAAACCCCAACCTCAACAGAAGAGCACTTAGCAGATCTGTCTGAGGTAGCAGAGGCCAAGATCAGAGGCATTAGAGACTGTAACAGTGACACTATGTGAAAGCTGGGAGAGTAGTGCAGAGACTCTGAGGCTATGTAAAACAGAGCAAGAAGAGGGCTTCTCTTCCAGGAAGGCGGAAGCCCAATGATACCTGGCTAAGAGGCTGGGGAGAAGAGAAAAATACAGTAGCTGACAGAAGAGTTGTGGATCAATGACTATATCCTTACTGCTTGCTGATTCTGACTTGTAGTAAGTTATTAACTTCACTAATAAATTCCCATGACTAAGTGTGTCTGTGAGTACTCTGAGGCCATTGCAATGAACTATGGAACCAAGCATAGAAGTAGAGTGTCATGGGAGAAACAGTATGACAATAGTGAGTAAAGAAAGAGAAAGAATAGAGACATATTTGACCCCTGCCTTGCTACAAAGGGGAAGCCAGAAGATGTCGTGTATGGCCAAACGTCCTGTTTCTTTCATCAACACAAAATAACTAAGATGAACACTTTATTGTTGCATTTCCTTTCTAAGAGGAGCCGTACAATAGTCGCAGGAACAGATTCTCGATGTAAAACGTCTAGATTTGAATCCTGTCTTCCATTGAGTAAATTGTTTAGTCATTTGGCGCTTCAGTCCTCTCTCTCTCTCTTCCGTGAGATGATGAATTATTAGTAGGTAACAAACAGGCTTGCTGTACGGATTATATGAGTGAACACACTGTTGGTTTGGAACAAAAGAGAAAGAAAGAAACCCAAGAATTAGAGCAGGAACCAGTCTTCATGAACCAATGCCTTCTCTACCTTGAGCCCAGAAGAACTAGTGGATGACCAGCTACCTCAACCTTACATTCTGATGAAGGACACAATAAATGGATCCTGATGGAAAAGGAGAAAAATGTCAAACAAAACTTCATCTTTTTGTAGAATCCTAGGCTTACTAACCTGACTGAGACTAGCTAAAAGACCACCATTTCAGGAGGATGCATATGAGCAGGAGCCAATGTTGCTGAAGGAAGAAATTCAAAGTGAGCGAGATGCATTAGCCAAACATAAGGACCCAAGAATTGACAGAACACCCATTGAAATGTTTAGGGAAGCTTTCAGCACTCATCTTCTGGGCCTGAAAATTTGGCCAGCTCCCTAGGCAACTTACAGGAATTAATCCATATTTGTGCCCATTCCCAAATCCATATTTAGTGTTATCAATTCTGTTGGAATGTTCATAATATAAATCATTGATACCACACACAACGAAATTTTTGCTTAAGATGCTTAGCATCATGTAGTAACTGTTGGAGTAGTACATGGATAGGGAACTGCCAAAAGTTCAGGCTGGATTCAGAAGAGGACGTGGAACAGGGAACATCTTCAATGATGTCAGATAGATCTTGGCTCAAAGATTAGAATACCAGAAAGATGTTTACTTGTGTTTAATTGACTGGGTTAAAGCATTTATTTTTTATGGACCATAATAAAAAATGGAGAACCTTGAGAAGAATGAGAATTCCAGAGCATTTCATTGTGCTCATGAGGAAGTTATACATGGATCAAGAGGCAATTATGCAGAAAAACAAGATATTATTGCAGGAATTAAAATAAGTAAATAGGTGCATTAGCATTATAACCTCTCACAATTCTTGTTCAATCTGTATGCTAAGCACGTCATCAGAGAAAATATATTATATGAAAAAGAATGTGGCATCAGAATTAAAGGAAGGATTAGTAACAATCTGTGGTATGCTGATGGCCAAACCTTGCTTACAGAAAGTGAGTCGGAATCAAGGGATTGCAGTGTTCTATAGGGATTACAAGTCAACGTAAGGACCAAAATCCTCACAACTAGACTAATAAGTAACATCACCACAGATGGAGAAAACATTAAAGTTGTCAAGGATTTTGTCTTACACTTTGATCCACAATCAATGTTCATGTAAGCAGCGGTGAAGAAATTAAAAAAAATACTGCATTGCCTAAATCTGCTTCACCACATCTCTTTAGAGTATTGAAAGGCAAAGATGTTTCTCTGAGGACTAAGGTGCCTAGCCCAAGCCAGGATGTTCTTCATTGTGTCATAAGCATGTGAAATTTGGACATTCAATAGGAAAGACCATCAAATAATAAATGCATTTGAATTCTGGTACTGGTGAAGAATATTGAAAGTACCATGGACAAAAAAAAAAAATCTGTATTGGAAGAAGTGAAACCAGAGTGCTCCTTTGAGGGAAGGGTTATAAGATTTTTTTCTTACAAACTTTGGACCTATGGTCAGGAGAGACCAGCCCAGAAGAAGGACATCGGGTTTGGCAAAGTGAAGCGTCCATGAAAAAGAGGAAGACGCTTGACGAGATGGATTTACCCAGTTGCTGCATCAATGGGCTCAAGGGATGATTGTGAGGATGGACATAGGACCTTGACATATTTCATTCTGCTGTGCACATGGTCACTATGCATGGGAACCAACTTGATGGTGCCTAACGACAACCACCTTGAGGCTAAAGGAATGCGGAGCTACTCTTCAGATTTTGAGTTGAAACTCTCCTGTAACCTTACCTTTAAACCAGTAGCAATTTAGCTCAAAAGTAAAGATTACCACTCTTCAATATATTTCATTTCCTAAAAAATTATATAAGACACACTATTTTAAAGCCTAGACATGAACATCAGGACCTTGAGGTTATGCCAGTGGGATCGGACTAAGTCCCATTGTAGTAATTAAAATCAAGATAGCAAAAATACTGACAGAAGGTGAAGAACATAACCAATATCGCTAAATATTATGTCTAGAAGCTGTTGAACTGGAGCAGGCTTTGCTAAGTATATTTTCACCAAAAATAAAAAATACTGATTAAAAAATAAGTGAACACTTGTAGAGCTTGTACAACAGAGGTTGGCATATAAGAATCTCAATAAGTATCTGCTATTACTTGCTAATGTTGCTCTTACACATTATATCTTAATTCCTAAATTTAAAAAGATATTTAAGTAGGGCAGATGCAAGCAGTGCTAGTTTTTCATATTCACTGCCTCTTTGTAGACCACATTTCATGTTATTCTGTATGAGTTAAAATCCTGATTGTACAATTATGCCTACTATCCTGAATATGAATTACACAATGCAGTGCACACCATTGCCTTTCATTAAGTGTATTATGATAACAATACCAATGAAAATTCTCCTGATGGGTTAATTGCACATTGCACATTGGCAAGAACTTCAAATCAAACAACAATCAAAAATATAATTATTTAATAGACAGTATTAGCTAAAATGCAGACACATTTTAATAACAAACTCATTATGTCTGTACCATTTTTCACTTTTTGATTATTGCTTCTGAATTTCTTATCTGCATTTTTGCCTGTCTTACTTATTTAGCTCAGATAAAATATTAGACTCACTGTTCCAATAAAGATCTAGACTCTGAAAACCCTATAGGTAACTGATTGAAATCCACCTGATGGGAATGGTTTAGGGTTTACTTATTCAGCAACTGAAGAAATGTAGGCTGACCACATAAATGATTTAATTATGTGGTATTCTACTTTTAAAGAACAAAGATAAATTACACCAGGGTATCGATTTTTAAGTACCTAATTCTCATTTACATTATTCAAAGTATGAGTCACACCATAAATTCTGTTAGGATAAGTGGGTATTTCCTGACCCCTTTCTTGATTCCAATGGTGAACAGTGATGGCTCAGGTTCAGACCCATTGTCAGATTCTCATTATGGCAGGTGGTTTTATACTTAACCACTACTATTACTTCTCCTTTAAGATAGACATAGCTGAAGAAAGCAAAGATCTTTTTTTTTTTTTAAACAAGGGAAAAAGGAAATACTTAAAATGAATGTCGAGCTGAGTCCTGGTAGCGTAGTGGTTTTGTGCGGGACTGCAGCCCACTGGTTTGGTGGTTCAAATCCAGCAGCAGCTCTCTAAGAGAAAGGCTGGGCCTCCTACTACCACCAAGGCAGTGAGGCCCACTAAAAAAAAAAAAATGAATATCATAAAAAATTCTGAAACTTGCTTTTGCTAGTAGATTAATTAAAGCAAATTTAATAAATGAAAACATAAAAGAGAAAAAGAAAATTTCAGAAAGCAGCTCTAGAATACAAAGTAATGAATGAGATGCGCAGAGGCCTGGAGTTAGAAAATCAAATGTGAAGAACACGTTCAGCATATTTCAAGATGAAAGAATTGAAGAAAAGAGTAAAACTTCAGGGTGCAATATTGTAGGGTTCTATGGGTAAGATAGTGAATGAAACAGGAAACACCAAAAGAAAATGGAGAAAATACATAGAGTCGCTGTATCAAAAAGAATTGGTCAACAACCAACTGCTTCAAAAGAGAGCACATGATCAAAACCCAATGGTATTGAAGGAGAAAATTCAAATAATACTGAAGGAATTAATGAGAACAAAAGCTGCAGGAACTGAAAAAATACTAATTTAAATATTTCTAAACAAATGGAGCAATGGAAATATTCCCTAATCTATGCCAAGAAATTTGGAAGACATTTACCATAGTCACCACTGAAAAAGATCGGCATTTGTGCCCATTCCAAAGAAAGGTGCCCAAACAGAGTTCAGAATGTAGATAATGGTATCATTCATATAATAGGCAAGTAAAATTTTGGTTAACATTCATTTTTAAAGCATTTGTATCAGAGCATCAACAGAAGACTTCCAGAGGTTCAAGCCAACTTCAGAAAATGAAACAAAATAAGAGATCATTGCTGACCACTGATGGATCTTGGCTGAAAGCAGAGAATGCCAGAAAGATGGTTGCTTATGTTGTATTGACCTTAAACGAAAGAAGTACTGCATGGTCTTCCTCTGGAGTAATTCCAATTTGAATCTCCTGTTTCAGCTGCTGGTCAGTCCATCTCACTGACGGATTTTCTGTTTTTCTCTGTCCTCTTTTAACCAACAAGATATTCTTCTTCAAGGACTGCTCTTTCCTGATAATATGTCCAAATGCTTGAGATGAAGTCTCATTAACATCAGTTCTAAGGAGCACTACAACTGTACTTCTTTCAAGACTGATTTATTCATTCTTCCTTCTGTTACACCTAGAATCACTATGCATAGAAACTAGCTTGATGATATCTGTCATAAATTGAAGAATCGAATCATACCTAAACCCACTTTCACTCAAATATATGTGTGTGTATGTATATATTGTGTGTGGTGTGTGTGTCTGTTTAACTTGCCCATGATTTTCAGCAGTTTGGAAATTATGTAACAATGTTATGCGACTGTTATGCAATACTCTTTCATGAGGTGATCTGTTATGCTAAACCAATAATAGTACTAAGGGTTCATTGCAATATCACAGCCCTGAACCAGTGTAAAAGAAGTTTCTCTGGGTGAGGCTTGCAGCACATTTTTTCTTACAAGTGATAAAAAAGTGAGAGAAGCACCCTAATACAAGAATAATCTTGTGACACAACCCTGCCAGGCACTCACCCTCATGAGAAGATCACTGAAGATATGAACTCTTAGCAAAGTGTGACAAAATGATCAAATGGTTCCTGACTACCAGAAAAATAGCATCTGAAGTCTTAAAGCCTCATGTCTAAACCAGCATACAACGAAGAGAGAAATCAGCTAAGTCTGGGGAAAAGCAGGAGCAAGCCTTTGTGATCCAAGGATTGTAAATAATAAGCTACAAACCCGAAGGAGGGAATGGTACCAGCACTTGAATTCTAAACATCTGGTTTGCAAAATGATATGGATGAGAGCAGAAATCCAAAATGCTTACATTTATTGAGTTTTCAGGGTCTCTACATGTAGTGAGTCTCTGGTGAATCCCCACTCTCCATAAAGTAGGAATGTGAACAACCCTGGCATCAGACAAAAGGCATTGCAAAGTGAATTTTAGGAGAGGTACTTAGACTGGAATGTAACACCCTGTCATTCTATCTCCATTTAGACCCACTTATAATGTATTTTTACTTTTAATATTCTCTGCTCTTTCTTATACATTCATCTTTCTGAGTTCTATATGAACATGGTTGTTTTTATTATTTTTTGGTTTTGTGCTGTATGTATTTCTGTATAGTGAAGCCAAGATGGCTAGATTTATGAAGACAGCAATTGGATGAGTAATTACTTGGAAGCACAGAAAGGTGGGGAAAATAGGGAACCAACATTAATAGGTACAAGAAGACAACAAGGAAGAAAATGTTCCCAACTTGATTGTGGTGATGATTGCATAACTCTCTTTAATGAGATTGAACTATTCAAGTGTATGTTATGTTCATTGTAGCTCACATAAGCCAATTTTTTCAAGTCCATGAGGGGGGGAAATGCTCACTAGAAATTATGATGTCCACTTTGTTTATCGGCCTTTTGGCTAAGGTCAAGTGTAGAAATTATGATGTCTGCTGATAGACTTTGGACCTCCACTCAAGTACTTCTTCAGTGCAAGAATATTTTTTCTATTAAATTGGCATTCCATGATGCTCACCTTCCTGACACAATCACTGAAGACTAATGTGGCCATAAGCAACTGTGGTGAAGAAAGCTGATGGTGCCCAGCTATCAAAAGATGTACCATCTGGGGTCTTACATGCTTGAAAGTCAGCAAGCAGCCATCTAGCTCATGAGTAACAAAGTCCACATGGGAGATACACACTAGCTTTGGGGACCATGAGGTGTCAAATAGATCAGTTATCAGGCTTCAAGAACTAAAAATCATAACATTTCATGCTCGCTGTCCTGATATGATTGCTGATGACAAATGTGTGCATAAGCAAATGTAGGAAAGAAAGCTTATGATGTCCAACTCTCAAAAGATATAGCATCTGGGGTCTTAAAGATTTGAAAGTAAACAAGCAGCCAACGAGCTCAGAAGCAACAAAGCATACATAGAAGCAGCACACCAGCCTGGATGACCACGTGGTATTGAAGGGATCTGCTATCAGGCATCAAAAACCTTAAAATAGTATCATTATAAATGAAGGGAAGTACAGATTGAGGAGTCCAAAGCCCATCAATAAGTGAAGCAGCCATCTCCTTACAGAGGGGTTACAGGGAGGTGATGAGCCATTCAAGGTACAGTGGAGCAACAATGAAATATGCAACTTTCCTCTAGTTCTTTTTTTGTTGCTGTTGTTGGGCTTTTTTGTTTTGTTTTGTTTTGTTTTTTGGGGGGGGATGGGGAGCATCACTGCTGTCTGGTGGTAGGACTAGGAGACCCAGACCCACTGCTGGAATTGAACCTCCATCCCAGTGGGCCACAATCCCACGCACAACCACTATGCCATCGGGGCTCAGCCCCTCCTCTAGTTCTTAAATGCTTCCTCCCACACACTATCATGATCCCAATTCTACCTGAAATATCCAGCTAGACCAGGGTGTGGACACTGGAGTTGGAAACATGGGGAATTCAGGATAGATGACCCCTTCAGGACTAGTGGTGGGAGTAGTAATACCGGGAAGGTGGAGGGAAGGTGGAGCAGAAGCGGGGAAACAACTGCAGGGATCTACATATAACCTCCTCACTGGAGTACAGACAACTGGGATGTGAATGAAAGCACACATCGAACAGCGCATTATGAAAAAGTAATAACAATTTGTAAATTATTAAAGGTTAATTGGGGAGATGAAGTGAAGAGGGATGGGAAACATGGGAGCTGCTACTGGGGGCATAAGTGGAGGGAGGATGTTTTGGGAGTGATGATGGCAACAAATGTGCATATGTGGTCTGCATACAATTGACGTATATTCCAATAATGATGGTAGTTGTATGAACCCCCAATAAAAAGATTTATTAAATATAAAAGGAGAGGGAAAGAAGGGTTTATACCAAGGGCTCAAGTAGAAAATATTTTTGAAATGAAGATGGCAACATGTGTATAAATATACTTGATACAAATGATGTATAGGACGTATAAGAGCTGTAAGATCCTCCAATAAAATCACTGGGGAAAAAAAGAAATTATGGTGTCCAGACTCCATCTCTCTTACTTTCTACATAGTTACAGAAAGGATCAGTTTCTGGAGAAGTATATCATGCTTGCTAAAGTAGAAGGCCAGCATAAAAGAAAAGAAAAAAATGACACAGTGACGGCAAACATTGCAACAGTGTGTTCAAGCATAGCAGTGAGAGTGAGGATGGCAGAGGGGTAGGTAATATCTTATTTTGTTATAAAGTTATTCATCTACATTGACTCAATGGGTAGCTAACAACATGGAACCAAAGGCATGCGTTTAGACACCAATATGTGTTTTTACATATCTAAAATGCAAACTGTGACAGACTCTTAAATTTCTGATATACCCATAAGATCACTGTGCATTTAGCCACTGATAGTTCAAAAAAACCAATCCCTCCCCCTCCACGCTGTGGTCGGGCCAGATTCAATTCTAATCAGCTGACTTTCAGTTGAGCCTTGTATGGGCTGCAATACTCAACAGATGTTAGTGGAGCTTCCCTACTAAAGCAGATTTAATATGTAGGGTCTGAAATTTTACTTCAAAAAACCACATTTTATTGACAGCTAGTTCAACTATCTTGTCATTCTATAGTTCAATCACATCAAGCAATTTTGTACAATTGCTACCACAGTCTCAAGAAATCAGTTAATGAAAATCCATGGCCACAATGTTCTGCTTCCCTGTACATAAAGCTATTACAAATCTTACAGCATCTTACAGCAAGTTTGTTTCTTGCAGAAACCATATGGAAAGTATTATGATTATGACAAATAAACCAATTTAGGAAACTTAGATTCAAAGTGTAGACTGCTATCCTCGTTCTACTAATCATTTTGAGTCTTGCTATCTACTTCAGTATCCTCATTCATCCAGGGAAGTCCTGTTTTTATCCGCCCTCTTGAACATGCTACAAATTGTGCTGGCACCCATCTGCCTTATATGAGAGAAGTAGTGCTCAGAAATTAACCAGACTATGGATCCATTGTAGATTTCCTTCACACCAGATGTGTGCCTTACTTCTTTCCTGGCAAGCTGTTTCCTTCCTATCAATCACATTTTTAATCTGGGATGAGACTGTTTTACTTGTCAAGTTATGATTTGTTGAAGATGAAGTATAATCAAACAGTCTTTAAAGAAGCTTTCAATAGAAAATAGAAAAAGTAGTTTCTGCAAATAAGATAGTATTAGTTGTTATTTTAAACTCCAGAAACAATGATTGGTGGATAGTTCAAATTCATAACTGATTTATATTTCGGTCACAAAAATCGATCTGAGAGTCTCATAAGTGTTTGTGACACCTTTAAATGGATTATTTAAAAACCATGCATGGAATTATGGATGGACTTCTGAGGAACTTTGATGGAGGCTGACATTAACATCTTACATATGTGGCTATTATCTGGATAATCATCTGTTCCTTTGTCTATAGAAAACAAGCACCAGCCCACTCTTGGCAAGCAGCTGGCAGGCAAACCTCCAAGGAATGACCTGCTTCACTTGACGCAATATTTAAAAATATTTGATATAGACTTGCTAATAAAAATTAGACAAAACGATGTACACTGGTAGCTTTTAACACCATAGTAAAACGATGTGATATTATTTCAAAAATTACTAGATCCTACTTCTGAGGAAACAATCCTTTCTAATTCTTTCTACTAGCCATGCTACAAGAACTTACGTACATAAATATATATACAAGGATATATATTATTATAAATATATATTGCAAGATTTCTCAATGTCATTGAATCAGTTGCAACTCTTAGCAACTCTATGTACAACAGAACAAAACACTACCCTGCCCTGCACCTTATTCATGATTCGTCTTATATTTGAGCATATTGCTGCAATCACTGTGTCAATTCTTTTTGTGGATGGCCTTCTTCTTTTCCATTGCCCCTCTATTTTACCAAGCATGTATTGATATTGGTATTGGTATTGGTATTGGTATTGGTCCCTCCTGACAACATATCCAAAATTTGTGAGATAAAGTCTTGCCATCCTTGCTTGTAAGGAACATTCTACCTACACTTCTTCCAAAACAAATTTCTTTGGTTGTTCCAGTGCCATAATTGGAATGCGTTGATAAATATGTTTGTTAAATTACAACTCATATTGACCCAAGCATACAGAGCTAGATTAGGGCTATTAAGGTTGTGAGCATTCAGAATTAGACTCCTAGGCTAGTCTTCTCAGGTGTCACTTTGTGGGTTAAACCAGCCAAACTTAGGCTGGTAGTTAAGCGGTTAATCATTGACTTCACCCAGGAAGCATAGGTTGGTGATTTAAATCTATCAGCTCTGTAATGGGACAAAATAAGACCTGGCAGTATTCTTCTTGAAAAATTATAGTCTACAATTGATAGTTTTAGAAAGCCAAATCAGAAGGTCGTGCCTGGCATTCCTCGTGCGAAAGAACTAAGCAAGAATCAAAAGCATCCAAACAAGAAAAAAATAGAGTCACTATACCAAAAGTAAGTGGCTAATGCTTCACATATTATAAATGGAGCATAAGATCAAGACCAATAGAATGTAAGGAAGAAACAGGAGCTGCACTGAAGCCCACGGTGAAAAATCAGCTTCAAGGAAAGGATAATACCAATGGAAATCCTTCAATCAATGAACGCATTTCTCAAATTTTTTTCTCAAAAATGCCAAGAAAATTTGAGAATGATGTGACAAATCTAATGGAGGGAATCTATACTGATGTCCGTTCTAAAGACAAGTGATCTAATTGAATGTGGAAATCATCAAGCAATATCTTTAATACTACATGCAAGCAAAATTAAGTTGAAGATAACTCAAAAACAACTATCGCTCCAAATTGACAGGAAACTATCAGAAATTCATGTTGGATTCACAAGAGGATTTGGTACAAGGAATATCATTGCTAATGTCAAATAGAAATTGACTGAGAGTAGACCAGAAAGATATTTACCATATTTTGCACAAAGAATGCATGGGCTACATGTATTTTGCAGACATCTGTCTTATTGTTGAGTGTCATCAAGTGGTTCCAACTCATGGTATCTCTAAGTTCAACAGAACAAAATACTGTCCAAGACTGCACTACCACAAAATTGTTCTTGTGTTTGAGCTAATTGCAGTCACTGTGTCAATCCCTCTGATCAAGGGTCTTCCTCTTTTTCCTTGACCCATTGCTTGACCCACCAAGTCAGAATGATATACTTTTCAGGGCTCAGTCTCTTCTGATAATACTTCTGTCCAATGTATCTGAGACACAATTTTACCACTCTCATTTCTAAGGCGCTTTCTGGCTGTATGTCAATATAAATCTGCTTGTTGTTCTGGCAGTCCATAATACTTTCAACAGTCTTCAACAGCACCACCATACAAATGTGTCAATTATCACCTGGTCTTCCTTTTTCATTTTACAGCTTTCACGTGCATATGAAGTGATTAAAATGTCATTACGTATCAGGTTTACTTTATTCCTCAATGTGACATCTCAGCTCTTCAACAATTTAATTAGGTCTGGTGCAGCAGATTTTCCCAATGAGATGATGTCATGACTGCTACTTCCTGAAATGTGGACTGTGTATCCCAGTACAATGAAATCCTTGACTAAGTTAAGCTTTTCCCTGTGAATCATGATGTGTCAACTGGTCCAAGTATAAGGGCTAATTTTCTTTACATGGAATTGTAGTCCATACTGAAAACTTCAGTCCTAGATCCTCATCAGAATAAACTTAAAGTCCTTTGGTCAAGCAAGGTTATATCATCTGCATACTCTAGGTTGTTAATAAGCTTCTCTCCATATCAGATGTGACATTCTTGGATATTTACTCAGTGTACAGATTGAATAATTATGGGAGAAGAATACAATACTGACATGCATGTTTATTAATTTTAAACCATGAAAGACCCCTGGTTTTATTCCAGCTGCTCTCTATTTTTCTATGTACAGTTTTCAAATGAACACAGCAAAGTGGTCTGGAATTCCCACTCTTTTCAATGTTATCCATCATCTGTTATAATCTGCACACTTAACTGCCTTTGAATATTCAACAAAACGCAAGTCAACGTATTTCCCTTTCTCTCTGCTTCCAGCCAAGATCTATCAGACACCAACAAGGTTAGCCCTCATTCTGGTAGAACCTCTGGAAATTCCCTCAAGATGAACTGCTCCAAGCTATTTTAGATTAGCAATGATATGAAATTAATTATAATGGTCAATACAATCTGCATTGGATAAATTTTCTTAGACTAGGCAAAGACATGGATATCATTCATAGAGTTGGCCAGGCAGCCCTCCTTCCTGAATTTCTTGGTTTAGACTAGGGAACACTTCAAGTATTGCATTAATTTGCTGACACATTTCAATTGACATTCTGTTCATGCCTGGTACTTTGCTTTTCATTAATTCCTTTACTGTAGCTTCTACTTTTCCTTCAATATCATTCATTCTTAATCATATGCTGTCTCTTAAAATGATTTAACATTGGCCAATTTGATGCATTCTTTCCATCTTCTTTTGATTCTTATTGTTTCATTCGATATTTTCTCTAGAGAATACTTCAAGATTTTGATTCAAGGCTAGAATTTTAAATTTTCTTTCAGCTTGAAGTATACTGAGTGCTGTTTCTCTGTGCTTTTCTCACGCCAGCCCTTTGCACCTTTCATTATAACACTATACTTCCTCCTCGAGAGCTTTCTGGAGAAATGTCATCTAGCTCTTTTGCTTCTTCATTTCTTCAATTGACTCTAGCTAGTCTTCGTGCAAGAACAAATTTCTGTGTCTCTTCTGATCACCATTGTGCTCTTTTCTTTCTCTCTCTTTCTTCCTTGCTTTTTTACTGACCTTTATTTTTCTTGGTGCCATCCCACGACTCCTCGGGTGTTTGGCCTTTACTGTTGAATGTATCAAATCTGGTCTGGAGATATTCTCTAAATTCAGATCACACATACTTCAGATCATATTCTGTTCTTTTGGACTTAATAGTTTTCTTCATACATACATAAGAGTCCTTGAGGGTCTGCTTCACTGTTGGTCCCTGGCCCTGTTTTAGCTGAAGATATTGTGCTTCTCCAGTGTTCTTCACAAAGATGTAGTTCATTTCACTCTTGAGTGTTTCTTAGGGTGAGGTCTACATATATGGTTGCCATTGATATTGTTGAAAAAATGGATATTTAAAATATATACATCACTGGTCTTGCAAGAGTTTACCATGTGATCGCCAGCTATGTTTCTATTACCAACACCATATTTTCCAACCACTGACCTTTTCTCTTTGTTTCCAACTTTCATGTTTCAATCATCAGTAACTATCCATGTATTGTCATTTCATATTTCATCAATGTCAGACTGCAGAATTTGGTAGCCATTTTAAATGTGTTGCTGACTTTAATGGCTGCTATGTAAATCTGATTAATACTGTAATAACTGGGCTTCCATCTCTTCCACATCACTGATTACATCTTAATTTTGACATAGAATACAAGAGAAAAACTACATATTTCTCATTATGATTGAATCAATGCCAACTCATAGTGGCCCCATAGGTTTCCAAGACTATAAATCTTTAAAGAATTTACAAAACCTTATCTTTCTCCCAAGGAGTAGTGGCTGGTGGCTTTGACTTTACAGATTGCAACCCAATGCCTTACTCCAACAGGGTTCCTACTATACTCAAAAAGTGAGCAAGAAACAGGGTTCCTACTATACTCAAAAATTGAGCAAGAAACCAACACTTTACAAGATTTTTAACCATTACACTGCAACCTGAAAATGAAACTGTGATACTCCTTGCTTTTTTTCACAAATGACCACTCACCACACACCTGCCCTGCGGTTCAGCAGTCATGGTCTGAGTCTCAAAAATGGAGTCTTTTCCAGAGGATAAAGACAGCAACCACACTTCAGAGAGAAGCTCAAAGATCGAGCACCTTCCAGATCTGCTTGCTTTTGTCTTCTGCTGCCCCATCCGAGAAGATGTTAGCAAATTTAGAGCTGGGTTTTCCTCCTATTGAGATAGATTGCAATTTTAACATATGATATGAAATAAAGAATAGGAATTTCCATTTATCATAACTATAGATTCTGTTTGATGAAGAGCAATACAAAAATTCCCATGGAGAACTTCTACTTTGTTCTCTAGGGACACATAAGGTTTGCCTCAATTTGACAGCAATGGGCCTCAAACCTCTGGAACACAGTTATATACATCTGTGAGGAAAATCCTTTAGCCAGCCAGATAGTTTCCAATTCTCAGAAAAAAAGAGGCAATTTTAAAACTTTATAGGTGAAATCCCTATTTTAAAGGTGATTGATTCCCAGATGCAATTCACACAGTATTTATTTAGTAGATACTTGCTGTCCTGAGGCTCTGCGATAAACTAAAGTTATACATAAATAAGTTATAAATAAACAGTAAGATATCACTGTGCTGGAGTGAGGGGGTTGGGGAAACAACAACATTGACTTTGGAATCAAATTTGAAATTCTCACTGTTCCGGTCACTAGCTTTGTTGCATGGGACATGAGGGACTCTCTTGCTCATCAGTTTCCTTGGCAATGCCCTGCACTCACTCATAACAGTCAATTCCACGGGCTGTTATGGACATTTGAGGTGACTGTTTAGGCGAAACACATAACCAGGCTTTCATGTAACATGATGTCTCACTAGATGCTTGGTTCTCCCTCCCTGTCTTAAACAATGATCCCTTCTGTGGCAGTCATGTGCTTATGTTAATTTTATAATTGAGATGTAGGGGTGGAGTCTAGCCTGTTAATCTGGAGAAGCCATTGAGTAGCCAATGAGGCCTCTATGTGGGCATGGCTTTCTCCTGAGACTTCTGGGAAATCTCACGATATTTCCCTCGTGAAGATGAGAAGCTATCTTCCCCAGTTGTTGGGAGTTAGTTTCAGAGATGATTGATCACAGGCAACACAGAATGGCGGCATTTGGAAGGCTGGAGTAGCCGGTGGAGAAACTACACGGCTTTGCCCTGATGGAGCCGGACCTCTGAGGCTGGGGCAGCCACATGGAGGCTCTTCCAGCGATGAGTTGCTTCTGCCACCACGGGATGCTGTTAATGGACCCTGAGCCCTGGAAGCGAGGAGCCATGGGGAGACCCCTGTCGGCACCAGGACTCTGCACCCACTGACCTGTGACTTCATGAGTCGCAAGGAGGCTTTATAGACTGATTTCGGGCATATGGGTTAATATCGGACTTAGGACTTTGAACTGGACTGGGCTGGGATGTTTTTTCAGTGTCCTGTTCCTCTTGAATATGAACCCATTCTTTATATCCATATGTGTGTCCTTGAAATTTGTTCCTCTAGTCTACCCAGACTAACACACCTCCTTTTGATGTTATTAATTATCATAGCTTAACTAGATCTTGCTCTACTCCCCAAATGTCAGTTTTATATGAAAATAAGTCAAGTCCATTGCTCTTGAATCTATTCTTGCTCACAGGAATCTCGTGTGCTACAATGTAGCACTGCTCCATCGGATTCTCTTACTGATAATTCTGGATTATGTGGAAATTCTGGGTGGGTTCAAACTGATAACCTTTCATTTGTATTCAAACACTAACCATTTGCACAATTCAGGAATCTTCCATTTCATATACAATGCTCCATTTTTGCACACACCCCACTGAAAGCTTCAGGCTACCTCTCCTGTGGTCTGCAGCAGGATGTTCTGTGGCATGCACCATGACTCCAGCCAGAGTCTAAGGAAGAATCCTCATAAAAATCTGGTTGCCATACAATTATGATTTGAGCGTCATGTTTAGGATTTTTTATTTTATCATAGTAGTCACCAGACCACTAAGGGGATTTTTGTGTTTGTTTGTTTTTCACTTAGGCAGCTGTCTACAATGAGTGCCTCTTTATTTAAGAAGATTTTAATTACCTAAAGATCACTGTGATTGACAATTGAACTGGGGAGTCAGGAGCACACGTATAAGGAGACTTTTACAGTTGTTTAGTCGTGAGACAGTGATATCGTTGATAAGGTGAAGGCAGAAAGCAATAGAGGGAAAATAATGACAATTTATAGGAAACTATATGTCGTGACTGGAAATGAGTCATGCAAGCTCTCAGCCACCGAATCAATTCCAATTCAGAACAACCCTATATGGAGTAGAGAAAAAGAGAAAAGCAATTTAAACAATGGTACATTAATGATTGGCAGCAGTTTAGAATATATTTGGTGCATAATGAGTATCCAAATACATGTTCTTGCTGCTAATGTTATTATTATACTAACCATACAGCATGTTATATGTGCCCATACCACATATTAAAGACATTTCGCTATTGTAAAATTATGAAAAGAATTTTTATAATTTGCTCCTGAAATTCTTTGGCTAGGCATTTCACTAAATTTACAAATGATGATAATTTTATGATAATCATGTAGCATGCTCAGGAATTCTTACAAAGGGGGAAGCTTAACTGCAAATTGTTTCCAAATGTCATGAAAGTTTTATGAATACTAATTTTAACAATGAATGAAGTTGACATAATAGTCTGTTTTGTCGATATTTAATTAAACATTTATCAACTCTATTTTGATGACCTTCTCTTTCTCATTTTGGAGAATATAGTTTAATTAATTTTTGGCTCACAATTTTTGTCCAATACCCTAAAAGAAGCTTCTAGGACCTAAGCTTGGTACTTACCTTGTCAAATTAATGGATGGATTCAAAATGAACTGAAAAAGAATAAATGAAGTTGGGGCTATAGTATTTAAAATTCTGTAAATAATAAAATTTAGGGAGCCAGGTATCAAATGGCACAATCGGCCTAAACTTTTATTAATTGATTTATTGATTCTCTAATTATTTTGTCCTTAAACTGGTGAGTTTAACAAATGCACCATAATTTAGTATACACTTGCTACCCTTTTCATCTTATGGATGCATGGTAGGGCTTGTAAAATATACATTTTGTTAAAAGATTTAGAATTAAAATTGATACATCTTAATGGACATCCTGTGGAAACATTAAATTTTCAAGATATAATAAGCAAGCATTACCTTCATAAAATTTTAATTGGGGTTTGAAAGGACAATAGAAATTATATAGTTTCAGAAGAAGAACTTGATTCTCAAGAATATTAGTGCATTACCTACCCAGGATCACATAGCAAGTACTGGTATCACCAAGGGACTCATGACCAACAATATCCTGTCTGTTTTATATAGATGATGGTAGATTTGAGTCACAAGTGTAAGGTAACTACTTGTAGTCTGGAATATGTGTTTCAATGAGGGTGGTGTGACGGTGAGATTTTTTTGTCAACTATTCACCAGGGTAAAGGTTTGAGTAGAGATCAACCTCTTGACCTCATTTGCCTGGATTCTGCATGTGGCTCTGGGCTTGTCAGCCCAAGTGGTGGCCTGCTGATCCTACAAGCTGATGTGCTGCCCTGCCATTTTCCTACTAACTGAAGGTCCAGGAACTCAGCCTCTACTGGTCTGTGATGTTCCCACTTCCCAATCCACATTCCTGCTTTGTCAGCTGGCACTGTAGGTGTCCGGAGGGGGCCCCAGCTGGCCTCTCACCATGGACTGGAGTTGGATTACTTGGGGGTGCTTTCTTGATATAAATTTTTTTGAGTTTAAGTTATCTCTTGTACGTAAAGGAGTATATCTGTTTTGTTTCTCTAGAACACTTATCCTAACTCTCCTGGCATTCTAAGGGTCCATACCCTGGTCTCACAAGGAAAGTTTTTGGTACTTAGTCTGAGAACATGATTGCTCAATTGGTGGGAACAAATTAGAAAGACTCAAATGGTTGAAATAGTCTATCAAAAAATCAGATATTTGCAATGAATTGTGATCACATAAATTGAATGCACTTAAGAAGTAGCCTTCATTTGGCCTGGCCCCTACCACACTACCTGGATCTCACCCTAGGAATTTTTTAAAGCAGTAGCATCTACCATATGTCCCCTTTGCATTTTTTAAGCTTATCTCGGTGAACTCATGTTGTACTTGTTCTTTTGCACTTGGCTTCACTTAGCCTGATTTCCTCCAGTTCTTCCATGTGGCAATAGGTTTCATGCATTCCTCACTGCTTTTCAGTGGTGTGTCATATCCCATTGTATGTATGTGTCACAGTTTTTTATCCCATTCATCAGTCAATGGAAATTTGGGTTGTTTCAAATTCCTTGCAATTGTAAACTATGCTACAATGAACATTGGAGCAAGATGTCTGACCATGGTTTGTCTCTTGCCTCTTCTGGGTATATGCCCAGAAGGAGGATTGCTGGGTCATATGGTAGCTCAATTTCCATCTGCTTTAGAAATCTCTAAATCGATTTCCATAGACGCTGTACATACCTACAGATCCAATAGCAGTGAATGAGAGTATCTATCTCATCACAGTCCCCCCAACACTTGTTGCTTCCTCGCTTTTTGAAATAGCTATCTTTGAGGGTGTTAGGTGGTATCTCATAGTTGTTTTAATTTATATTTCTCTTATAGCTAATAATCAGGAACATTTTCTCATATGTTTATTCACCATTCGGATTTCTGCCCCTGTGAAACTTCTGTTCACGTCTTTTTTTCACCTCCTCAGTGAGCAGTTCCTTTTTCTCTTATTGTAAGCTTGCAAAGCATTACAGATTTTAATAATAAGGTCTTTGTCTTATGTGTCAGTGCTAAAGATGTTTCCCCAGTTGATGGCTTCTCTTATTACTTTCTTGGTAAAGTCTTTCAATGTACACAGGTGATTTAACTTCAGCATATCCCACTCATCAATTTATGACTCCTCTATATTTGTATCCTCCCCTATTTCTGAGAGCCTATTCCCTGCTCCAGGGTTCCCCGGGTTGTTCCCAATTCCCTCACTAATGGCCCTCATCATTTGGGGTTTTGCTTCATAGTCTATAATCCACTGTGAGTTTACTCTTATGCATGAAATGAGGTAACAGTTTTGTTTCATTTTTCTGCAGGTACATATTCATTTTTTTCCAGCACCATATATTGAAGAGGGCATCAGCTTCCCATTTGATATTTTAAGGTCCTTATCAAAAATCAGTTGCTTTTTTGCTGATGTCTTTATATCTGGGTCTTCAGCTCTTTTCTATTGGTCTGCCTCTCTGTTATTATACCAGTACCATACAGTTTTGACTACTGTGTCTGTATAATATGTGCTAAAGTCAGGTAGAGTAAGCCCTCCCACTTTCTTCTTCTTCTTTAGGAGTTCTCTGCTAATTCTGGACTTCTTCCCTTTCCATATGAATTTTGGTAATCAGTTTTTCCAATTCTTTGAAGAAGAATGTTGGTCTTCATATTGGGATAGCATTGTACTTATATAGTGCCTTGGCAGAACTGACATTTTTCCTATATTGAGTCTTCCAATCCACAAGCATGGGGTATTTTTCCATCTCAAGGTCATTCTTGGTTTCTTATAATAGTGTTCTGTTTGTATGAGTTTCCTCATACAAATCTTTCATTTCTTTATTCAGGTATATCCCTGTATATTTCAATTTGTGCTTGGCTATTACAAAGAGAACTTCCTTTTTAATTGCCTCTTCTGTGATCTTCTCTGATGTGTATATCATGATCCCAAATCTACCTTACAAATATGGCTAGACCAGAGGATATACAGATAGGAACTGGAAATATAGGGAATCCAAGACAGATGATCCCTTCAGGACCAGTGGTGAGAGTGGTGATACAAGGAAGGTGGAGGGAAGGTGGGGTAGAAAGAGGGAACTGATTATAAGATTCCTTTCTACATGTAACCTCCTCCCTGGGGCATGGACAAGAAGTGGGTTAAGGGACACACCAGCCAGTGTAAAACATGACAAAGTAATAACAATTTATAAATTATCAAGGGTTCATGAGGAAGGGGAAGGGAGGAGGAAAATGAGATGCCGATGCCAAGGGCTTAAATGGAAAGCAAATATTTTGAGAATGATGAGGGCAACAAATGTACAAATGTGCTTGACATACAATGGATGCATGCATGTATTGTGATGAGTTGTAAGAGCCCCCAGTAAAACACTTAAAAAATAATTAGCCTTCAATGTAAAACAACTACAAAGAAAGCACTACCTTTTGCATCTTTTTTCAAAGGAAATCACTTATTATAACCCAAGAGATTTTCTTAGTGACAACAAAAAAGGGGCAAACTGATTTTTGACTCATAAAAATTAGCTGCTTAACAGTTAATACTAATATTGCTAATAAAAGCAGCAAGGAAAATTAAATTATGCACTACTTCTCCACAGGATTCAACCTTGTTAGAAACTAAAATACTTTCAGTAGTGTAGCATAGACGTTCTAGCTAACAGAATAGCTATTCTCTTTTTTTTTAATTATAGTATCCATTCTTTCACATCTTAAAGTGTATCATGTACAAAACAATATCACTTCATCTTCACAACTCTAGTTATGAGATAATATTTTACCAATTTTACAAATGAAGAAAGCAAGCCCCAATTTTTAAAAATAATTTATCCAATGTTACACAGCATGAGCTGCACGTTTGCATGCTTGTGTAGCAGAAGCTTGCTCTTAGAAATGATACGACATTCCCCTTTAATTACAGAGTATTAGACTATTGTTAGACATTTATGAAGCAAACCCTGCGCTTGGCTGCTTGAGTCTGGAACTCAGACAGAAAGTTCTGATGTGAGAGAGAGAGAGAGAGAGAGAGAGAGAGAGAGAGAGAGAGAGAGAGAGCACGCTCTGGACATTACTGTCATATTGGTGATAATACTTTTTTAAAAAACCTGTTAAAAAATTTTATATTTAAATTTGAGACTCTTTCCAACCATATTTAGAGAGTAATTATGTAAGTCAGATACTATTCAAGATGCTTGAAATGCATCAATAAACTAGAAAGACAGAGAAATTATCTACCTTCTTGAAGCTTACATTGTTCTGGGGAGTAGAAGGAACACAGGGAAGAGTGAAGTCAGTATAGTATGTATTTGAGGTTGATGAGTGATAGGATACTGTGCTCTGGTGAGATGAGAGAGGAGAAAACAAGACACAGAGAGCAGCTGGGGGTTTGCAGGGCTCTTTAAGAAAAGGGACAGTGGATAGTGATCATGGTGAATGTGATGAGAAGAGGCTGAACTGTGATATATTTAACATGGTGAGAAAATAGGCTTCCCTGATGAACTGGCTATGAGATGAGAGAAATCAAGGATGACTCCTCTGTCATTGGTCTGATCCATTAGAAGGGTAGAGTTGATTCTGATGGATAAGATGCCTCATTTCTTTCCGGTTTTCCTCCATTAGCTCACATGAGTTGACTTTACTTTAACCTAATTTTCTGAACTCCGATTCATGAGAAAATGTCTGTTGTAATAGTTCAGTCATTACATCAACAAAGTAAGAACTTCTTGTCTTTGTTAAGGCCATGATATAGCTGAAGGTATTGAGAGTCCTGGGAAAGATAGCTGTTCTGGAAATGACTGAAGGATAACTCCTTCAGATGTTCTATACCAGATCAATTCAATAGCCAATCACTCCTGGTGTTGTTTTTCTTATTGTTGCTCTTGTCAGATGCCATCAAATCTATCTTGCCCCATAGCAATCTTATACACAACAGAATGAAAGAATCCCTGGTCCTGTGTCTTCCTCATCACTGTTCCTATTCTTGAGCTCACTGCTGCAATTATGGCATCACTCCATCTCATTGAGGGTCTTCTTTTTGTTGTTCTTCCACTTTATCAATTTTTTTTTCCTTCTCCAGCGATTGTCTCTCCTGAGACATTCCTTCTTCTAAGGAACACTCTGGCTATATTCCTTCTGAGGCAGATTCATTTTTCTGTACAGCAGTCCATGATACTTTTCATATTCTTCTCCAGTGCCACAGTTCAAATGCATCCCTTTTTTGTCTTCTTTCCTCAACATCCAACTTTCACATGCATATCAGGGAATGGAGAATACCCTGACGTGGGTCAGGTGCATCATAGTCCTATAAGTAACATCTTTGTGATTCAAAACTTTAAAGAGGTCATTTGCAGCAAATTTACCTAATGCAATTCACCTGTTGGTCTCTTGACTGACATTTCTTTCAACACTAATTATGGATCCAAGCCAGAAAACATTCTTAACAACTTCAACCTTTTTTCTCATTCTCACATTGTTACCTATTGGCCCATTTGAGAGGATTTGGGTCTTCTTTGATATTGAGCTGTAATTCATGCTGAAGGCTGCAATTCCTGTTCAACATCAGCAAATGCATCAAGTCTTTCTTGTTCTCAGCAAGAAAGGTGTGTCATCTGCAGGTCAAAGACTGTTAATAGGCGCTTCTCCAATCCTGGCGTCACATTTTTCTTCACATAAGTCAGTTCTCCGATGATTTGCTAAACAAGCAGGGTGAGAGGATATGACCCTGATGCACACATTTCTTGATTTTAAACGATGCAGCCTGTGCTTGTTCTGTTTGCAAACTCCCTCTTGATCCTGTTACCCCAACCTGATTTTTCTTTCCTTTACTTTTCTTTTTGTCATTGAGAATATGCACAGCAAACACATACCGATTGAAACATTTTGAAATGTATATTGACATTGCTTATATTTCTCTCAAATTGTGCAACTATTCTCACTCTTTTTGTTTTTATGAGTTGATCTTCCCCCTTTCACATAAACTCTCATGCCTTTCTAATCTTCTAAGTCTGATCCATATAATTGTTCCTATGAGTACACTGCTTTGAGCAGATGTGTTTTACTTGCTAAAATATTGATTGTTCTTATGGAGACTGATGGGAAAATGTTAGGATTAATGTTTAAATATTATTTCAGGGTAATCATGTCTTAGAACGGGGTTCCTTAGAGAAATAGAACCAATGAAGCCGATATGTATACATACAGAGAGGTTTCAATGAAATGACTGTTCCCTTTATGTAGATGGGTGAATTCTAAGTCTGTGGGTCAGAGGTCATTGTGACCCACACCTTCTATTGATTCATATAGCCACAAAAACTGATAAACACCAGATTGTAACATCCAATTTCAGACTCCCAATTGTAGAGGGAAATGAATCCAAAATGGGTAGGTAAAATGGCAGGCTGCTAATGACTACCAGGGTCAGTAGGAAAAATAGGAATCCCTGGCTCAAGTCCAAAGATGGAGAGTTCGGATGATGCATGAATACAGGATCAAAACCTAAACACCAGCAGACTGTACTCCTGAAGAAACTTCTCTTCACTTATTGACTGCTCAGAACACACTACATCATGAAAATGATTATATATTAGATTCTATCTCATCCTATGTGATTATAGACTACTGTCTTTTAATGCCCCAAGCACCAAGAATCCTGAACCAGCTCAATAGACATAAAACCTTAATTACCACAAATAATGTCGAGTTCAATGATCAAAATATTTAATAATGTAGCCTAGCAGTTTGGTTTGTGTGGCAGTTACCTAATCTGGTGTCAATTTGAGGATTAAGAGTGCAGGGATGGAGTCTAGCCTGTCAATCTGGACAGAGCCCATACGACCTTTGTGTGAGCATGGGTTTCTCCTAAGAATTCTGGGAAATGTGATCATTCCTTCTTGGAGGTGGGAGACACTGTCTCTCTGAGCTCAGTCCCATGGAGACACTCAGCTGACAAGGATAGATCCATGTGAGACATCACTGAGAAGTCACATGGCCATACCAGAAACCTGGACCTAGAGAAGTCATATGGAGACTCCTACCAGCACTGAGCTGCTTACAACACCATGGGATCCAAAGACTCTGCTTACTGACCTGTGTCTCCTATATTTGGCATCATTGCCTGTGTTTAATGAGTCTTAAGGACTTTGTAGATTGCTGTTGGACATGTGGGCTACTATCACACTTGTGGACTTGATAATGGCCTGGGCTGGGATGTTTTCTTACTGTAAAATTACCCTTTATATAAAATTATCTCTTATATATGTATACTTTTCTATGGATTTGTTTCTCTAGTCTACCCTAACACAATTGGTAACAATGTTTTTATTTTAACAAAATTGTTCAGGTACCAGGCATCAAAGAACTAAAAAGTATATCACACTCATCAATCATGGGGGAGCACAGATTGGGGACCCAAAGCCCAGCCATAGGTGAAAGGACATCCCCTTACAGAGGGGTCACAAGGAGAAGACCAGTCAAGGTACAATGTAGCAACAGTGAAATAAGCAGCTTTCCTTAGTTCTTAAATGCTTCCTACTCTCCCACTATCATGATCCTAATTCTACCTTACAAATCCAGCTAGACCAGGGGATCTACACTGGTACAGATAGGAGCCAAAACATGGAGAATTCAGGATAGATGATCCCTTCTGGACCAGTGGTCAGAGTGGTGACACTGGGAGGGTAGAGGGAAGTTGGAGCAGAAAGGGGGAACCAATTGCAGGCATCTACATATAATCTCCTCCCTGGGGTATGGACAACAGGGAAGTAGGTGAAAGGACACATCATACAGTGTACATATGACAAAATAGTGACAATTTGTAAATTATTATGAGTATATGGGGCTGGGGTGGGGAGGTAGGGGAAATATAGTAAGCTGATATTGGAGGCCTATGTAGAAGGAGGATGTTTCCAGAATGATGATGGCAACAAATGTGCAAATATGGTCTGCATACAATTGGTGTATGTATTGATTGTGATAAGAGTTGTATGAGCCCCCAATTTTTTTAAAAAATGCATCACAAATAAGCAAGTTGGAATTTACAAATTTCATAAAATTACATTGTATTTTCTCTTTCTCTTTCTTATTCTGAGCTCTTCCTTTTCTTCCTTCTTGCTTTTCTACCTTTTCTTTTCTTTATGGGGAGAAGTCTAACTTGACCTTGCTGACGCTAACAAAGCTATTTCCATTTTTTCTTGAAGTGTTTAAATAAAAGACAATGATTGGAATGTGAATTGCCTCCACTTTGTTCCAATCAGCCCAGGAAGAGGCTTGACCATGTGTGTCCTTGATGGGAAGTCGAAATACAAGGTTTTTTATTGTCTCAGAGTCCTACTCTGGTAGTTGTGTCCCCACTGGATTAATCTGAGAGCCCTGTACCAGTCTCATGGACTTTTCCATCTTACATAACTTACAGTTCCCAACCTTGGATCCATTCCTGCTTCTAGATTCCCACCGTAACTGGAATGTATTGGTCTATCATCAATTACAAATTCCCTTTTGTGTTCCATGCTGGTTTAAGTAGCTGTGGGGCTATGAATCCTTGGGTGCCATTATGACTTTGTGCTAATGAGCTCCCTCATCTGGATGATATATCTTTGTCTTTTTTTCTCTTTGTCCCATTTAAGATTGAATAGATGTTTGCCTTAAGTTATGGGGAAAAAAGGAAATGTGTTATCAGCCATCTTTTCTCCCAGTTTACCAAAATTCCCTCACTGCTATAGTCTGAGAATGCTGGTAGTGAAACCCCACCAGTGACTGCCAACAAACACCCTTGAAAAATCAATACAGTAAACTAGCAGGCATCAAAGGCATTCCTAAATCACACCAAGGACAGTTTTATTAGTCATAAAGTAGAAAACCCACACACAAGAGAAGTCGTGTTGGCTTCACTGTTTATTGGCCAGGTGGAACTGATTAAGAATGTGAGAATCTGCAGTGCCAACCATCATGGGGTTCTTGTGTTCAACACGAGAGATGGTTTAACCTAACACAGCATTCGGAGGGCACTAATGCTCAAGACCAGTGCACTTAAGAGCTATTTAAACTCAGAACAAGGCTAGACAGCCTGCCTCAGAGAACATGGTATGGAAGGAAGGAAGTAGAAGAGAGACAATTATTCTGAGAAACCACAAATGAAGCACAATAGATTAACATTTCTCTGCAAATAAATGTAGACATCACCTTTGGTGAGTTCAGCAAAGGTGATACAGGAATGGATAGGTAGTTCATAACCACGTCTGGTTTCATTGAAGTCCTCTTTACCAAGGAGGTGGCCAAAATTGCATCCCCTACAGGAAATTATTTCTTGTCTGCTGTGTGCTTGTCCAGGTGTTGCCCTGATTAAGTGAAGTGGAGAAAGACATTTCCAAAGAACAGTAGCTTTAAGAAGTTAGATCAGGGAGCATATTGTCTCCATTCCTCCTATGGGGAAAACAGCCTTATTGAGGTTATGGTGCTCGGTAAAGCAGAAGAGCAGTGAAAAACAGGAAGACCCTCAACAATACGGAGTGATGTCATGGGTAGAACCACAGGCTCAAACATCCCGCACTGGGGAGGGAAGTGCCTCCTAGGTGGTGTTTCATCTATGGTGTCACCAGGAGTCAGAATCAACTTGACAGCACTGAGCAACAGCAGCAGCAGCCATGGATTAGAGTCCAGAAGGACAAAACCAATATAGAAGAGTCACAATTTGTGATAGGCAAAGTCTTTGCTTTATAAGAGACTTTGCTGCAGCACTGCTTTCAAAATCTGTGTTGTAATGGTTTCCTATGAAAATTATTAGCACATATGTTTTCATAAACATCCATCACATATTCTAGTACCCTGTATGAAGACTATACCAAACTGTGTCCATATATTAGGTTTATTATACAGAAAGTTATGACTATGAAAGACCAAAAATTAGAATAGTTTCCAGAGAACCTGGTGGCTTATAGTGGCCCCAATATTGAAATTAATACATAAAGAAAATAAGATCAACATACATAGGTGTAAATAGATTTGCTATTACTAAAATTATTTAGTCTGTTTCAGGTAGACAAAGGGTTTTACACATCCATTTTCTAATAATGATTTTAAACATTATTTCTTTACAAGCTATAATTTACTTGACCAAACACTAGTAGCTTTTCAAGGAGCATAAACTTTAAATCTGTGGGATATGACTTATTTAAATATAAATAAAAGCAGTTCTTTCTTTTCTCAAAGGAAATAACATGAAACCTTTCCAGAAGAGACCTGTTAACATACATGTGTATATAAAAGCCCATATATGCATTTACCATGTACATTTTCCAATGACATAAATACAAGAGCATACAAGATAGAACTATAGTTTGGAATTTGGTTCTAATGGTATGTATTTTGTCATAAAGCCCCCTACCCTCCAAAGAAGCCAAATATAGCTATATCAGAATGTATGAGTACCCATTCCTTCACAGTCCATCTGTGACTACTTGAAAGTGGTTGTGATCCTGATATCAAAGATCAAAAGGTATAAAACAAAACTATAAAAGCAAAAGAAACTTTCAAGAAACTTGGATATAGCCTCAACAATGACTTTCCAGTTGATTTAATAGCAGAGATTGGATTTCCGAATCTTGAAATTCTATTTCAATTTAAGACTTGAATGTCACTCATTTCATTCAAATGATCTCTTTGAACTTGAAAGATTAGGACATTCATGAGAAAAGACTGTTTTCTGCTCACTTTTTATTATTTACCCTCTCACCACATGTATAGAATTTGGGATGAAGCCATGCAACAGCTGTTTGACCATATATGTACTCCTGTGTTCCATAGGAAACATATCACCCACCTGCAATGCTAGGACTACTCTGAAGTTAACACGTGGTGCCAAGCAAGTTTAATGATGACAAAGTGAAAAGCTTAAAAGGCTTATCTAAATATTATCATTCAGAGTATTTGGAATAGCTAGCAGGACTAAATCGTTTTACTTTAGTAACTTTTGGACTTTGATGTCAACAACAGCAACAACAAAAAAAATCCTTTTAAAACAATCGGTTTGTCTATTTGTGATTTTTTTACTATCAATTCTCTCACCAGATTCTGTCACCCTCTTAGTTTACATGAGCAAGTGTGTTATAAGTCCAAACTCTTTATTGGGAAAATTGAATTCTGAAATGAAAGTTTCTACCACTTGCAAATGGATTGTAAATATTGTTAGAGAATTGGGGGTCCGGGTCAAAGCAGCAAACAAGAGTCACAGTCCCTAGGAAGTAGCAAAGTTATGTTTTCTGAGTTAAAGATCTAAAATTCACAATCCCAAGTCAGAACAGACCCCTGCCTGCAAAAAAGAACATTCAGGAACTCTGATACCTGGATCACGGGCCCACATCACTGAGACCCTCCTCTGTGCTCCCTCTCTAGATTTTCCAGGATGCTGGCAGCCACCCTGCTGGCCTTGCTCCTACCTGCAGACTTGCACATGCATTCCCAGTGATTCCTGACATGTCTCTGCCATGCTTGGAAAGATTTCTGCTTCTAGAAGACCCTACCTCTGGATGTAGGGACAGCTTTTCTCTCTCTCTCACTGTATTCCCAACCCCAAATTATTATCTACAGAGTGCCTTCCAAAAATACAGACTCTAAGGGCTTTTTTTAAGTGATAAAAACATCTTTTTAGTGAAAATATGTCTCTTTGCCCTGTTAGATTTATTAGGCACTCTGGACAGACTCTATACTTCTTCACGTGGTGTCAATTAAATCTCATTCTTATTCTTGCTATGAATCTCATTAATATCATCATTACCAGTATTTACCACCTTTCTCTGTCAAACTTGGAGCTCTGTAAAGGCCCTGCATAATATCATTTTCCAACTACAGTGCCTGGCACATAGCAAGCACTCAAAAGATGGTTGGGCAAATGACTAGTAAATGAATGAACTATATTGCTTTCTGCTAATATTGTTTATTTCTATGTAGTGAATGTTTTGTTTTGGAAAAGAAATAGCTGCCCTGAAAATTATAATTATAATGCTTTAGAGACTGTTACACTTCACATTTATACTATGCATCTCTATGTCATGTATAACCCTATACCCTTACTTTAAAAGTTTCAATTGCCCTGTGGCCTTTGCCCTTAGTAACATACACAGGAAATGGTCCATCTCTTTCTTGCCATTGTGATCTTATGAACTCAAAACTGTAATATAACTTTGATGTAGTATTATTTAGGCAAATGAAGTGGCTGGGAATTTCCCCTGATGAGGGCATGTTCATAGCAGTGAGAACTTCACACCAGTGAGAAATAATAACAGCAGGCAAGCATTCTTCTTTCGAGCATCTATAGCCTTTGGAATGGTTCAAAGGTTCAACATACTGAGTTGGCACAGGTGCAAATTATTATTGCCATTTGCCAGCTTTATTTTAGCTCCCTCTTCCTCATTACAATTTCAAAAGACATTTATTTTTCTGTGGATTCTTCCCAGCCCCCAGAACCCCTTCCTTGGAAGACAAATGGATTTCCATATGGTGCACATAGCTAGAGCAGGAAGACCTTAGGTTTCCCTTGGCTCTCTGTGCTCTCCTGATTGTTACAAACCACCCCCATGCACTGGATTGCCTTGACCTTTCACTTCTGCCTTCCTGGTCTTCACTTCTGAAATCACTAACAGATGAAGTGAGGCTTGGAAATTGCAAACAGTTGGGTGCTAAGAAGGCTGAGGGTCCCTCCAGATGGGTTCCATGTATAGTATTTTCTGGTCACTCATTTCATTGCTGGCCTGCCGTCTGGCCCCAAAAACACAAAAAGGAACTGGATCCTTTGGGACAAAACTCTTTTTTAGAGGGAAATAAAATGCCATCCGTTCCATTCATGTGTAGTTTGGAAAATCAAAGCACCTTAGATTTTAGATCTTAGAACAAAACCTGTTAAAAATTGAATAATTAAATTAAACAAACATTTAAAAGGTACCTAATTCGTATTAATCATTTTCCAGAGCACTGTAGAGAGAATGCAAAGTAAAAATATATAGTGGCTTTTTGAAATTCAGAAGCCAAAGTGGAGACACATTTTAAAATGCAACTTACCTAAATTGGAAAAATGCTTTTTCTAAAACACATTGCCCATCTGCGGAAACCTATATGAATTCATTACTATATATGTGAATTTGTTTGTAGTGATCATAAGGCCCCTGAAATATACATATTTGCCTATTTTTATAACGTAGACATTAAGAAACTTGCCCAAGGACATACAAGTAAATTAGTAATAGCAGGGCAAGACTTTGAAGTTTAATCTCCATAATGCTGACATCCATGCCCTTTTCCACACAATGTCCTGTCATAAATGCCCCATATACATAGTACATATTGTAAAACTTCAAACAAGGCAAGATAAAACTACAGGAGAAAGATAAATACAGGCACTCCCCAAGTTTTGAACAGCTGTCCCTAACTGTATCTTTAAGATTCTGTCAGTTGATAGAGATGCATGCGTTTTGTATTTAGTCTTCAATTAGTGCCCACATTCCCACACTTGACTGATCATTGGAATCACCTGGGGAGCTGATGCAACTAAGGATACCTGAGTTCTCCCCTCTAGAGATTCTGATTCTGCACATTCTCCAGATTCCCAGGTAATCCCACCGAGGGAAACCTAGGCTTTAATGCAGGAAAAGAAGGTTTGCTGGCACTCTTGGGTAAGGGGTAGGCTGCTAACTGCAACTAGAGGTTAGAGGCTCAAATCCATCAGCTGTTCTAGAATAAAGATGACTAGACATCCCGCTTTTTAACAACTTACCAATGTCCTGTGGTGTTTTAAAATTAAAATAAATATATTGCAATACTATTTTTGCATTCTATGAACATTTTTGTTCCTCCATATAGGCCACATTTTTAATCAAGAACAGCCCCCTCCTTCCCCCTGTCAATGGTGTCCCACTTAAAATCTGGTCACTTTATTCTAGGAGGAAGATGAGACTAACTGCTTCATAAAGATTTTGTCTTGGAAACCCTAGGTAGACTCACTATGAGCTGGAATCTACTCCAAGACTGTGAAGCACAGTGCAATTAAAGGCTTCATTGATTTACAAACATTGTGCAGCAAGTGAAGGTGATTATGATGAGGAATTTGTTGATATTGGGGTATGTTCAATTGTCTCCAAGTAAGAAAAAATTTATGTAACTTTGAAGGGCAAATATACATTGTCTGAGATCTGGTTTTTGTAACCCAGGACAACCTGTACAAGAGAATCAAGTTACTGTCAACATCAAAGATGAAGGACTAATTGACGTTTATTATAAATCTAGACACAAGGGGATCTTTCAACTCCCAAGTTTTTTAACTACAGTCATTCATAAAACACAAAAGGAGATGAGGACTATTCACAGGCATCTTGATTTACGCTAAACACTAGCCGACCCCTTGGCATTGTGTTGGTGGTGGTTGGCTCATCTGAAAGCATTCAAATTATTTGGATTTTCCCCATAGTTAATCAGCTCTGGCATAATAAATAGCCTGAGCCTGATATAATTATAATGAATGTTTATGTGCTGCTGTTTTGTGTACTGAGTACTCAGGTGAAAACAACGTGGTTCATTTCTCTTATAGGTTAATTAATGGATCCAGAAATTGAACTGCATCCTTTTTAATATTTTAAATCAAGTTCACAAGTAAATGAGAGGCCACAACATTCCCTACTCTATATATACATACACAGTCAAAACCAGGTCTCTGTTAACACAGAAAAGTTAGGAATTGATGCAATTTTCTGATTAATGCAAGGTCTTGACGATGAACTGAGATGAGAATCTGGAGCTAAAATACACTATAGAGACTAAGTTCAAACCCATCTCTTTGCTTTCTTACACAGGTCAGATAGTCAAGGTCATCAGGGAACACATGATTCTCAAAGAAGAAAGCTTTCTCAGTCATCATCAATTACCCAAGTGAACAGCTATCTATAAATACTCTTTTCAGGTAATTGCTGCCACCTGATTAACTTAGAAACGGACCTATGAAGGGGGGAGGGGGAAGTGTACATAAGAAATCAGAAAAAAATTGAAATAATGCAGACCATGATGTTTTTAGCTCCTTAAAATGAACATAATGAATATTAGTCCTCCAGAAATCTACAGAGTAAAAATAAGTTTTGTTTGCATTATTCTGTTTATGTTGACTTTTTAGTACACGAATATTAATTAAACTCCGTAGTTTATAATGATAGTCACTCTTGGTGTTGTACAATCCTGTGGGTTTTAACAAATCTTTAACACCATGCATCCACTATTACACTCTCATACAGAACTAGTTCTATTTCCCTAAAATTCCCTGTTCCACAGCTGTCTGTTAGCCCTCTCCCATGGAATGCCTGACAATCATTGCTCTTTTTCCTTTCTCTATAGTTTTGCCTTTTCCAGAAGGACATCTACAGACATTTGACTTATGAATAACTTGTCCTTGCCCTCTAATGATATGTCAATTTACCCTGACTTTGAAATGACTGCACCAATCCCTCTCACTCACTGCCATCCAGTCAGTGCCAACTCAGTGCCCGTACAAGACAGGGTAGAGCTGGCCCTATTTCCGAGTTCCTTAGAAGGCAGCTGTTTCAAGATCAGAAAGCCCTTTCTCCTGCTGAATGGCTGGTGCTTTTGAACTGTGGACCTTGCAGATCACAGCCCAAGGAATAGAGAATTGCACCACCTGGGCTACTTGCAACAGATTCTTCGTCCCAATCACCATCACCCAATGGACATACAGACAGCTTTTAAAGCATTTTACATCCTTGACAAGGCTTGGACTTTTCTTGTACTAAAGAAGGCTAAATACAAATGGGATGGACCGGTTCCCACTGCCCTGCACATTCTTAAAGACACAATAAGAAACTGATCTCCTTCATATTACTGGGAATGCCTGTAATTGGAATCATACAGTGTGTAGCCTCTCCAGACTGGCTTCTGGCTTCTTTCCCATCTTTCTTAAGCCACATACATTTCAGGTCCTTCCAGGCTTCTCATAACTTGAGAGCTGAAACTTTTTTTTCTCACTGAGTAATATTTCGTTGTATGGATGTACCACAGCTTGTTTATCCATTCATAAGAACACACTTTTTTTGCAGTTTAAAAACCTTTATTAGATGATTAGCCACTAATTTTCATCCACGTTGACTGTCTTTAGGTTTTTGAAAGCGGTGACAGGCACGTAGGTAACCAATGTGAAGAGCTTGTTTGGGGCATCTTCATCCTCTTTACGTTTCCTGGACAACCGCACACGGATCCGGTAGGGGACATTCCTGATTCTTTTGGTCCAGACAGCTTTGTTGAGCCTGGTGTCGAATCGTACATCTGGTGTCCCCATCTCCTTCATGGCAAACTTCCGAATCTCCTTGAGTGCCCTCGGGTCATGCTTCTGGAAGCCCACGCCACGGATGTGCTTGTGAATGTTGATGGTGTACTCTCTGGTCACAACCTCCTGGATGGCCCAGCGGCCCTTCTTCTTCTTGCCGCCCTTCTGTGCGGGAGCCATCTAAAATCGGACAGGCAGGCTCAGGGAGGCGCACGCCGGGCCCAGGCTTCCTTCCCGGCCCGGGCTCACGCCGCTGTCTCACAGGGCTACTGCCACTCCGGGGGAGCAGCATCCCTGCCCCGCTGTCGCCCCCGCCCCAGAATCCCCTCTGGAACACATTTTGTAAGGTGGCTTTCTTGCATCTCTTTCCAGAGGAAGTGCCAGAGGGAAATCTCAATGAGGGATACATCTTAAAAAGGCCGCCATTGCCTTTTTCTGGGGCCTCAACCAAATTGACTTGACAAATGCATACTAAAACATGGGTCTACACATGTCGAGGAAGGTTTGTTGAAAGGAACACTTTTCTCCTATTAAATGAGGCAATGATAACCAGTAGAAGGATAAACAACTATGAATGCATCACAGCCTTGAGCCAGAGTTGGTATTTCAGAAAAAAAATTAAAAGAAAGTGAGAATAGAGCAAGAAATAAGCACTTCTCAAGGCCAAGAAGTTAACTCAAGAATCTTGAGATTTCAAGGCCAATTAGGTAATGCACAGAGATCCTGAGAGAGTACCCAGCCTGCATGGAATTCTCTAATGCTTAGAGAATGGTTACTTCCCAAAGTTACTCTACTGGTTGCTTCCAACAGAGATAGTGCACCCATCAAACTGAAGAGACTGGAGTTTAAAATGTCATTCTGGATCTCTCTGGCCACATGAGCTTCACGTGCTTTTTCTCACTACTGAGCACAGGGGTCAAAACATGTCCAGTGCTTAATACATGTTTATGTACACCATTTGAACTGCTGAATGCTGCTTTGATGATATAAACCTCACCACTCCATGTGCAATCAATTCACTCATCAATCAATGTCACCAAGGAGTAAAACAGGAAACAACATTTAAATAGTATTAAAATGGAAATAAATTAAGCTATTAACTTTTAGAAAAGAAATTATCCATTTCCAATATCCACACAATGCAGGAATTCATTCAATATCATCCTCTGGTGAATTTTCATCCAATATTGACAAAGAATTCAAGAAATTGGACTGCCACTAGTTTTCCTGACAAAATACTCTGCTGTTAGCAATAGTGGGATAGCTTCATTATAGAAGTTGTGTGTCCTCTAGTTTTTATTCAGAATTCCTAGTCTTGACTTTCTGAAGCAACATACAAGATATTCATCTATCTTCTATCTAAGATCCTCTGGGGATGCAATTGTTAAGTGATTCACTGCTGACGAGGTCACTGGTTCAAACCCAGCAAATGCAGATATGTGAGCAAAAGACCCCAGAAGCTATGCTGGTAATGACTGCAGCCTAGGGAACCTTTCCAGCAGTTGTCTTCTGTCAAAGGGGGTGGGTATGAGTTGGGATTGAACTGGTGGCACCCAACAACAATGTTCTATATGTGAACCCTTCACACCTCTCAAGCCAGGCAACCGGTCTACTGCATATTTCTCTTTCCTAGACCCCATGTCCTGTGTGTCTTCAATTATTTTCAGACACTGATTCCTATTTGTAGAATGTGTGCTTTCAAGGCTTCAGGCTTCCAGTAGTACAAGAAAGAGAAGACACTGATTGTAAAGCAGTGTGTGAAGAAGTTCTGTGACCTGGCTTACCCTAAACATTTCCCCACCTCTGAAACCTTAGAGCTCTTCTCTTGGAGAATTGCCCCAGGAATATTTGTAAATGCAAACATCCTAGAGTATCAGGGCACCATTCCCATCATTGTCAAAAGTCCCTTAGCTTCAATTGTTTTTTATCAAATAGTAATGTGCATCCTGAAAAGGCATCAGGGAACAAATATGGGTCTATTTGAATGTGAGTTAGTTGCTATTTAGTAAAAGACTATGAGAAGCCATCCAACATTGACTGCATAATGTATATAATAGTTACAAATAAGTGGGTAAATCTGTGAATTAGTTTTGTTCTACTTTTGAGTTTTAATCAAAATTCTGCTTGCAGATAAATGTGTAAAGTTATGATCAATTCCATGAAATATTTTACTAGAAAAAGAATTTATTGGAGCTAAATATGTAACCTCAAATTCCAACTTTTTTAAAGAGAGCAAGTAATAAATGAATGGATTTTCTTAGCTACATAGAGATATAGGAACAGACAAAGAGAGGGAAGGAGATTGAGCAAGCATTTTAATAGAATTAAAGTTCCCTCTACCATCAACCCTCCCCTACTTCCTGAAGCCAGTGTTTAATACCAGTCTGGTGTAGAACCTTCTAATATTTTTTCTATACATGCCCATACATTTCTAAGCAAAAATACATCATATTACTTATTCTGAGTAAACGCGATCTTCTTTGTCAATGATGCATCATAAATGTATTTTCACATCTTTTGTGTATAGTTAGCACATTATTTGAAACACCTACCAATACCTCACTCCTATATATTTGTGTAGCCTTTTCAAAGAATGTGAGAGCTACATGACAAATGAGAAGAGTTTCTCGGTCTCTCTAATAGCATTGCAGTGACTATACTTGCAAATGTTTCTGTTTCTCTTTTTGTTGAAAATGAAACCAGTGGTTCAAATGTTATAAGGATGTTAAATGTGACTAGATGAGGGACATTGCGCTCCCGGCCATGCACAGCAGTGCCCACACTTGTCAAAATATGCTCTTAACAATATTTAAAGCATTCTGTGGTAGTAAACACGTAGTATCTAAGTGATGTTTTATACTTTGAGTATTAAAAATGAATTGAGAAATTTTCTTTACTGTATGTCATTTACTATTCCTAGTGTGTGTATTGCAGTTGCTGGGTGGGGTGCCATTAAGGTCAAATTCAATTCATAAGAACTCTTTAAGACCACATAAAACTGCCCCACCAACGGGTGTCTAAGCCATAATCTTATCAGAGTAGATCACCAGGTATTTTCAGTGACCTGTGGGTTTGAACTACTGACCTTTTAGTTAATAGTTGCATGAGTACACATTTCCCTAGCAGGATTCTTTATTCTTTCCATACCTGGCATTTTTCTAGAGATTTGCCCTTTTTGTGCTATTAGCAGGTGTGTATGTGTGTGTGTATGTGTGTACATGCTCGAGTTTGTGTAGTTTGTTTTAATTAGCAATATAGCTATCTATACTTTGCTATATATGGTTCATGCATTTAATCTTTCACTCATTTATTTTTAAAATTCTGTTTATAGTTTCTCATGGTGTCACTTTTCATTTATTTTCTATTTTCTTTAGAAAGTATTCTTTACCTCAAGGTACTAAACATTTTTTTTATTTTCTTCTTGCAGATTTAATATGCTTAAATTTTATTATTTTAATCATATGAAGTAGAATTTTTTTTTCAAAATTGCTTCCATACTTTCTCCCTTAATGTAAAATGTTATATTTTGGCCTTCATATGGTACATTTCTGAGTCTCTATTGTATGGTATTGCTCTATAAGTCTACCCCTACCCAGTTGAGGCAACTGGTGGTGTGGTGGATTATATGTTGAGCTGCTAACCACAAGGTCAGCAGTTCAAAATCGCATAAAGTGTTACAATCTCAGAACCCCACAGCATAGTTTTCTTCTGCCCTATAGGGACATTATGAATCAGAATCAACTTGATGGCACAGAGAGACACTATTTTAATTATTTTTTAATGTTGTCTAGTGACTAATAGAGTACATGTTTCTTTTCTTTTAGAAAAACCTATTTTTAAAGCTCTGATTCTTCCACAATTAGATTCAGTTGACATTCAAATAATTAAAATGGAAAATATATAGAATTCAGAAATTAATCTGGGTAGCAATTGCTCTTTTATGATTAAGTGTCTACAAGATCACTATAAATGTCTATCATATTTAGAACTATCTTTCTAAGATTTTATTATTTCCTATATGCATTTCTCCTTAGAATTTCTCAGTTTATGGTCAATAGAGCAGCCATTCTGTTTCTGATCATGATTTTTTTTCTAGAGGTTTTGCTAAATTTCTAAGAATTTAGTAGAATTTTAATAATCATTGTTAGGTATTATTGTCTTCAACTCATAGCACCCTTATGCTTAATAGATGCAAACATTGCTCTCTTTTGCAACATAGTTACAGAACAAGAGTATGTTTAAGCCCATCATTGTAGCCGCTGTATCAATTATTCTCATAGTAAGACTCTTTCTTTGTTCACCCTCTATTTCACCAAGCATGGTGTTCTTCTTCTGGGACTAGTCTTTTCTGAACAGGTGCAAAGTGAGACATCCTTGCTGTCTTCTCTTCTAAAGAGCACTCTAGCTAGCTATACTTCATTCACACTTGCTTTTTTATTGTTGTTCTCTGACAGCCCATGAAACAGTTAATATTCTTCAACATCATAGTGCAAATGTGTCCATTAGTCTTTGGTCTTTCTTTTTCATTGTTCAGCTTTTGCATACAGATGCAACAACTGAAAATGCTGTGACTTGGGTCAGGCAAACTGTATTTATCAATGTGACTTGTTTGCTTTTTAAAATTATAAAGAGGTCTTTTACAGCAGATTTGTCCAAGGTAAATGCATAATGCAATTTTTAACTGCTGCTTCCATGAGCATTGATTATTGGTCTTAGTAAAATAAGATCTTAACAAAGTCAATATGTTCTCAATTTATTATGTTAAGAAGTTAATTTACATTTTGTTTGTGTTATTTGTTTCTGTTATTTACATTTTGTTTGTGTTATTATTGAGCTTAATAACGCCTTAGTTTATTTTATGTTTACTCTTCTGTGAATTGCATATGTATATAGCCTTCTATTTTAACGCAGGGAATCTTCATGTGTTCATTCCTTATTGATTTTAAGAGCTATTTATTATTCAAAGATGTTGATGGTAATGCTTATATTTTAGCTAATGCTTTCCCAGTTTTCATTTCTCGAAAAAAGATTGTGCAGGCTTTCATTACTATTTTGAATTAATCATTTTTTTCTTTTGTTATGATCTCCAAATTTTCTGTGTAGATTTATTTACATACATGGAAGTAAACTAATGACACCTTGTTGTTTGATGTTCCATTGCTTTTTTATGTCAATGGGTTTTATGAGATGAATAAAATATTGGAAGCCAGAAGAGAAATGAATGTCAAGATTAGAGACTTACCTGGTGTTCCAAATGTAGATGAGAAAGCAAGCTAAATGAGAACTGGAAAGTGATTGTTGAATCTAGCAACTTAGAAGCAATAAGTTACCTTAATAAGAGTAGAGGGAATGAGGTAAGTGTAGCTTGAAGAGTTAGTGCACATTGGGCTGCTAATCACAAGGTCAGCAGTTCAAAACCACCAGATGCTCTGAGGGAGAAAGATGAGGCTCTCTACTCCCTTAAAAACTTGCAGTCTTGGGAACTCACAGGAGCAGTTCTCTTCTGCCCTATGAACACTTTATAAATCAGCACCAACTCTATGGCAGTGAGTTTGGTTTTTGCTTTAGATTCATCTTTTAAACACAGATAAGAAAAGTGGAGTAGATAGGACCCTATTCCAGGAAAAAATAAACATCCTGGACAGATCCAAAAAAATCAGAAGCTACACCATATGCGTGATGATTTAACTGCAGTCTTGTATGTTCAGAACACAGTTTTTAGAGGTGTAGAGGAATGACAGGAGGTCAGTCTAGGTACCAAAGAGTGAGTCATGAAGGGCTTGGACATCCCACATGATTTGACCACATTGTATTTGTTTATCTGTTGAAAAACACAAATTTAAAACTGGAATTTCATCACCAAAATGGTAACGGCTGTCAAGTTGTCTGATGCATTATCTTAAAGGGGAAGGGGCAGAAATGTTGCTTGACCTTGTATCCTTCTCACAATCACCAGTTTATTTGAGCCCATCATTGCAATAATTGTGCCAATCCTTTGCCCAGTGAGTCTTTTGCATCCTGTTGGTCTCCTACTTCTTCAAATATAGTATCTTTCTCTAGCAATGGATCCCTCTCATTTCATCTTGTAGTGGGTTACATGTTGGACTGCTAAACACAAATTCAGCAGTTCGAAACCCCCACCACTCTACTCAGTGAGAGAAAGAATTTTCTGCTCTCATAAAGATTTACAGCCTGAGAAATTCAAAGGGGCAGTTATACTTTTTTCCTATATGGTTGATATGAATCATAATTTACCTGATGGTGAGTTTTGTGTTATGTTCAAAGCAAGTAAGTCAGAACATGTTCCATTATGAACCACAAGATGTTTGTTGGATACTTTTGAGAAATAAGAACCATCCTGGAGTAGTGGCTACGTGTTGTACTCTTACTTTAAGATTGACACTTTGAAACTACCAGTCACTCTTCAAGAGAAAAATGAGGCTTTGTACTCCCTTAAAGTGTGACAATGAAAAGAAGCAACGTTACAATCTCACAACCCCTCAGACACATTTTAGCCGGCCCTGTAGGGTTGCAGTAAGTCAGATCAACTTGATGGAAGTGAGAACTATTACTAGTGTAGGCTTGCTACAAATGGGAATTGAGTGAATGGTACCGAAGCGTTTGTTTGCTTTTTTTAAATATATTTTCAGCCATAGATGATCAGGCTTTTGTTCCTGTCTGTCTTCATCTGGAAGTGCAGGTCAATTAATTGAATATTCCTCTCCTTGCCATAGTCTTGGTTCCTCCTTTCAAGCAATCTTCATTTATCTGATAAGCCTGACTAAGAAGGTGGTAGAAGATATTGTTGGATTTTGATTCCGTTATGAGTGGTTGTTAATAAAATTAATTGTGCTTGTCATTCTACTGGGTATAAAAATAAGTCATCTCAGAAGCAAGAAGGGAAACTTCCCTACCAACAAGCGAGAAAAGCTGGTTGGGGGATAGAGAATGGGGCTGGGGGTGAGAAGGGGGTGGAGCCTTCACTATCAATTGTAAAGAAGATGGAAAGAAACAAAAGTGCTCATAATTGCATTAATAGTGGATCCAATTGACATCATGGTTAATAGCAAAAAAAAAAGATTGAAGTTATCAAGGATTTCGTTTTGCTTGGATCCAAGATGAATGCTCATGGAAGGAGCTTTCAAGAAATCCTAAGACACATTCCATTGGATTGATCTGCTGCACAAGACTTCTTTATGGTGTTGAAAAGCAAGGATGTTACTTTGAGGACTAAGCCTCAAACCATGGTATTTTTAATGGGCTCATGTTGTTATGAAAATTGGGTAGTGGATATTAACTATGAAAGAACAAGAAAATATAGATAGTATTTGAACTAAGGTCTTGGCAAAGACTGTTGAATTTACCAAGGACTGCCCAAAGAACAAGCAGATCTGTCATGAAAGTAGTGTCATCAGAATGTCCCTTAGAGGCAAGAATGGCAAATGTGGGAAACAGAACTGGGAAGAGAGTGTATGTGGACAAACTCTCAACCACCGAACGTTAAGGAATCTGGGAGGTCAAGGCTTCCGTGGAGGGAACCTTCACATTCGTGACTTCGATATGCATCCGTCTCACCTTCTCCTACATAAAAGTTATTTCCCTAAAGTGCCCCCACCCCCAAATGATGCCAAATCTAAAGTGTTGTTTGCAAATACATGGTCACTTACTGGATGTCTGAAGGTCAACTGCTTCAAGATTGTCTGCCTGAAGGTTGTCTGCCATCCAAAACAATCAGACCCGATTGTCTGTCCCACCCTAAACAGGGCCCACTTTCTTCTAATAAGGATCATAGATTATTCCTCTGTAGATTTCAAACACCTGAAGTCAAGCCAACTCGGAGGACCAAGATTAGACTGCCATCTTGACTCTAGATTCTACCCATCTTGTTTTATATATATCTTCCTTTCACATGTATGCCCCTAGTACAACCCGTTCCTTTTGCAGGGATACCCTTAGTGCATCCCCTTCATGTCACATGTGTGCCTCTTATGCAACACCTCCGTGTTACATATGTGCTTACCCTGGCCCGAGTTCCTGAGACTATTTAAACTCGTGAGAACACTTTCAGCTCTCTCTATGCCTGAAACTGGTGCCTAAGCAATTACAGAGGTGAGCCCTTGCACGCTTTATCTTGTCTGATGTTTCTTTACCCCTCAATTGCACACAGTTTGCTTGGTTCCCTTTGGTTGTGGAGGCTGCTCCCCCATTGGCAACACTGTCTCACATACTTTGGACATATTGTCATGAGAGACCAGTCCCTGGAGAGGAAACTCATGTCTGGTAAAGTGAAGGGGCAGCAAAGAGGAGAAATGCCTTCGGAGAGATGACGGCAACAATGAGCTCAAACAAATGACGGTGAGGATGGCAAATGACTGGGCAGAGTTATGTTCTACACAGGGTGGTTATGAGCAGTGTTGACTCGATGGCACAGAACAACAATAATTGTCCTCATTATCCAAAGGAGCCTTGTGAGTGCTGTGTAGCCTTGGCGATGAATGATTGAGCCTATCTAAAAAGTAGAGAGTGCTTTAGGAAACAGAGGAAGGAGCTCCAGTGGAACTCCTTCACTGTGGATAACTCTGCTGGTATTTGAAAAACCAGTGCCATGACTTCCAGAAACACATGTGCTACCACAGTTTGGACAAGCTGACAAACATATGGTGGGCCAGGGGCACAAAGTAACAATATATGAGAGAAGTTTTAGAAGTCTTTGGAAATGTTTCATTATCTGGTAAGCCCATGTTTATGAAACTTTTGAAGTCTCTTCACATTCCAGATGACCCCTGGCATAGCTGTGGGATACAAATCCCCTGGTAGTTTGATCACGTACTGAGTTTGGGGGTCCACCTTATATTAAGTGGCTAAAATCAGAAATCAAGCAGCCATAGAGAATGGAGAATAAATCCAGTGGGGTGGATTTTCCCTCACTGTGGGTATTAGGAAAATAAAAACCACGTGGATTAGCAAGCCAATGTTATTTTAAGCAGCGAAAACAAATGAGATTTAAATTTAGATAGAAATATATACAGAGAGAACAAGGTGGAGATAACGTAGTTGAAGTAAGGTGGCCAGAGCATAGGTTTCTGATACTCTTTGTCTTCCTGTCCTCCTTCCTTGTGAGTCTCCTTTAGATAAGCACATCTACCATTCTGCAGCCTCCCTCTTGCTCCAACCCCGAGCCCTGACAAAGCAGCTTTACTCCCTGCGCCCCAAAAAACCAACTGACAAAGAAACAACCCATTGCACTAGGAACCGTACTCCCCGTTAGTTGGCCGTGATTGGTAACTGGACGATTATGTAACGAGATCTGATCAGGGGATGACTTTGCTTTCCCTTGCTGCTGCTTGGACATAATTGTGGTTTCTCTCAGGTCAAATGCCTGCTTTCAAGGACGTTTAGTTGGAGAGACTTCTGGCATTTCTATAATCAAAGTAAACCTCTCAGCAGGTTGGCCCTGTTAGGAACTTTTAAGGAGAAATATAGTTAGAAGGAGAAGAAACTGAAATCTAAGACAATTTTGCCTAATGTAGGACATCTGGTTACCTTATACTAATGCAGTCAGATCATGAGAAAATGAAAAATATGTAATATATTGATGGCCAAGTTAACTTTGCCATATGAGGCTTCACTGTGGAATTTCCTGTATTTTTATTTCAATTGTAATTCACTTTCTGGATTTGTTCTTCTTGTTCTTCTTGAAAAAAAAAGGCTGAGGAGGGAGAAGGAGGAGGAGAAGAGAGGAGAGAAAGTGATTAAAAGATGTGTGAAGGGAAAATGTAATGGTAACGCCCTCCCACTCGAAAGAACAAAGTCATTCCCTGGAAGAAGCAGTATTTTAGGGAGACATTTTAAGGAACAGCAGTTATTCAAAGGAGGTGTGAGCTGTCTGTGTGTTTTATTCACAGCAACCACCATTAAAAATGAATGCTTTTATCACAAAATGATTAAGTCACCATTCATCAAGTTTATCCTCGGATCTCCTCCTGTCGACTGCCAGTGTCATAGTGTTAGCTGCTGTTCAGTAAAATACACAGAAGTAAGGCTCAATTCCTCCCCCAAAGTGAGGAAGAACACCATGGCTCACAGTTCACTCAGGCCAGGTCACACAGCCCATGATGTGTCTGCAGGAGAGGAAGATCCTGACATTCAACTTTATTTTCTTCCCGATACGCAGAGCTGAGCTGAGATCCGAGCTATCTTTGTGGAGGATCTAGCCAGCATCAAGGCGTGCATGGTTCACTCGTGACTTTTCCTGCTTCGTGGTGCCCCAACCAAAGCCCAAGAACCATCTCTGGTTTCAGGCAGGGAGATTTCTTAAGTGCACAATTTTGTATGAGTGCCACACAATTCTAGAAACCTCTTCTGTAAAAAGAATACTGGTAAAACACCTCTCAGAGAAGAATTAGATCTTAATTTTAATCTGCTGCTTACAATGGGTCATACTTAACAATGTCCCGAAGCCTGTGAGTTTGCCTGTGAAATGGCTGGCTTTGCCTGACTGACCCTGGGAAATGGTCATTTACCTGTCTGTTTATGACCCCAGGACCCTCCATTTGTCACCTTGTCTTCATCTTGTTTTCAGTCCTGCAATGGGTGTAAGCAGCGGGGAGTTACACAGCATACTCAACCTAAAAAGCTGACTGTGAATGTTTTCTCTCCCAAATTCCTCCTACAGTGACCTCGGGAGGTTCAAGTTGCACACTATGACTGGATTTACACCACAGATGCAGGAAAACACTAACGCTTCATCCTGGCAAAGAACTGGTTACTAAGTCTTTACCGCACATCTGGGTGTGAAGGATGATCTCTGTATTCATAGTGTGGTGGCAGGTCATGGACACTTGTGGAAGAAGAGTGTGTGAGTGTGCCCTTTTACATAGGCTCTAACTACTCTGACTTTGAAAGTCATCACAGAAGCAGTCCGTGTGTTTACTAGAACGTGGTTTACACTGTAAGGCAGAAAAATTTTTCATGAAGAGGTGACTTCTCTGTTATTTTTAAAAACAGATAGCTTTCAATTTTGGGATTAATCCCAGGGTCAGTTTTTCTGCTTATTCATGGCCCTTGTGGCCCATCACAAAGCTCCATTTATCTGGAAACACAATGAAGAGCCACTGAAGGTGTCATTAAAGCTCCCTGTACACCCTTACGGGTGAGCTAGAGGAAGCAAATACTTCTGATGGAGAAAGTTAGAGAGACTGGAGCACAGTTTGGCAGTTGATTGGATTCCACTTCTTCCTCTTTGATCATCCAGGATGATGCAAACTATACCAGAACACACTAAAAAAAAAAAGACTTTTTTTGAACAGCTAAAAGATAAAACCCTTCTTTTATCATTAGGGGGAAGCTGTCAAGAAGGCCTCCCTAGAATAATTGGGAACTGGCAAATCCGTGAGCCAGGGACTTGAATTTTTCTATTAAGAATTCATTGTCAGACATTACTTTACTTTACATTTTTAAAGTTTATGAGAAAGACTATACCTCCATACAAAAAATATGTTGATTATACTTATCACAATGAAACTGTTTTCAAAGGCCTTTCCATGTTTCAAATCAAACTGTGTAACATCTTGAGTAGATAAAAATTTAATCAATAAATTCTATACAGATATATGAACTATGCCATTTTCTTGTTCAAATATTATCAGGTACCATAAGTAAAGTATCTTCTCACTCTGTCAGGGAACTGAAACAGTTATTTTATCTAGTTATGAAAAATGACAAAGAAGACATGCATTATTTTTTCAAGCAAATGGATAAACTGAGTTTTTCTAGGAGGTGCTTTTTGCAGATTGGAAAAATGAATAATCAAGCATTTTCTAGTTGTCAAAGAAACATTAGATAAATATATTTTCATGTTGGAAATACATAATCAATGGTGTCATTGTCATCAATGAAATCTCAAACAACAAAAGTTGAATTACCAAACTTATGGGCTAATGACTTAGAGTCATGTCTGATCCTCAAACAAAAGAGATTTTTTAAAATACAAATAGTAAAACCTAATTGATATAGGGATGGGGAAGGGGCTGCCCTAGAAGATTATAATAGCCTTGGTATGAATCCAGGCATTCTGGTTGTCAAGATTACTCTCTATTGTCTTCCCAATATATGTATTCAATATACCAGTGTAACATTTACAGTATTGCAGTTGTAAGTTCACTTCTCCAAAGGAACTTCAGCACATTTTAAATACACTAGTTTGCTTGCTGTCTTCATTCTCAAAATATATATTATAATACATCATCTTTATAATACATGTGTTGACATATAGAGTTAACTATTCTAGGTTAACTAATATACCTACTCATATTTCTGAAAACATGTTTCAGTCTAATATAAACCAATATATTTCAGTAAGAGTTATGATTCTCAGCTAGACAAATCATTGCTTTCCCTTCATTTAGATTACCGTCTACTTAACTATACACTAAGAAAGCCACAAGAGAAGCCCAATGACTTTAATTGGTATAAGAAACACTCAAAAGCCTCTGTGTGGGATACTTTAAAGAAAATTCTGAATATAATGAAGATATCAGATACTAAATTCTTGTTCGTAAACCTGATACTCTTTGAGAAGGGGGAGTTGATTCTTGTTAGTCTTTGAGCTCCACTCAGTTCTCTCACTTGTCTTTTATGTGTGACTTTCTTTCTGCAATATTCACTTATCAGCCTCACCTTTAGGATTGAAAAGGTCACAGAAGTGCTTCCCAATGTGTTGGGATTTATTCAACATTACACATAGCCATCTAGTTTTTTGCTTTAGCACCTCTAATGTGAGACAATACATGGATTTCAGGGACAAAATTTCTATAAAGGTCCCAATATGCTGTGACAAAGAGGACCTGTTATCACTGTGACCTCCTTCTCCCAAATTCATAACCACAGTTCAATCATGATAAAGCATCAGACAAGCCCAAACTGAGGACATGTTACAAGATCCTGGACTCCCTCCTCCTTTTTTTTTTTAAGTATTGTGGTTTTGAAAAACAGTCACAAATTGGAGACCTCAAAGGAGACATAATGATGAAATGCAAGTAGGTATCCTGGCTTGGATTTTGAAACAGACAAAATAAAAATACAAACTTGGAAAAACTGGAATAACCCAAATGCTAATTCCCTAGTTTTGGTAAGCATGTCATAGTTCTTCAAAATGTTAACATTAGATCGTATCTTGGATAAGATGGCCAGCTTAGAAGAAGGAGCATAAGGAGACAAGGGAATTCTCCATACCAACTTGACAGCTCCTGCCTCTGTTGCAAATTATTCCAAAATAAAGTGAAATAAAATAGCTCACAAAGATATTATTTAATTTTATGATGAGGACACCTACTTCAGATGTGAGTCCATGAAGGAGTTTATCACTTCGACCTCTCCTTACACTTTTTAGCGTTTTGTTGTCAGGCTGTATGAGAGTAAGGACTCAGATGCAGGAGTTCACAGGGCTTATTCTGAAACCTGAGTCTGTCACAAACTCAGACTAATTTCCAAGGCTATAAAATGTTGAGGTGTCTGGCCACATGACTCTTTCCATAGATGTGGGGCGCTTATTGTATACCCATGGAAGACATAGAAACTGATGTAGCTTAATTTTGAACCCAAAGCAGGATGGAGCATCAAAAACCAAGTGGAGAGCTTTTGGAGGCATACATTCCCAAGCCTCCTTGCATTTTTATAAACCCTCCCAGGTGATTCAGATGCACAGCCAAACTTGGGAGCCACTGTTCGCTGGCATTTAAAGGGCCTCACTGAGGGAGGATTCCTTTTTTTTTTTTTTTGAGGGAGGATTCTTTATAGCGTGTTCCTTGAAAGTCAGAAATTTAAGCCTAAGCCTCTGAAAAAAAAAAAAGAGCCAAAAGATCCTTTACAATAGGTAACCTTATACGTAGTTCTACTTTCCCCGAGGGAGCATTGGAAAAAGGACATTTGTATGTTATTTAAGGAAAGGTATAACTGAAGGGATTTAATCTCCTCGCCAACCCTAAATGCTATTATATATTTATGTATTCTCATGGTAATCACTTTGTATTTAATCCTCTTGCTTTCATTTTCCAGTTTACTAGTGCCAAGAACATGCACTTTCATATAGCTTGATTTTGCTCATTCAATTACTTGGCTGTCATTTTCCAGAAAAAAGTCATGACAATGTGAGCCCAGGTGGGAGAACTTGCCTGCAGCACAGTAGGGCATGAAAGCACAGATTGAAGACAACCAATAAAGAAGGAACATTGAATAATGGTTTATATTGTCTCTCTAGGGTCAGAAATGTTGGTTAATGAAGACATTTTAAAAAGCATACCCCGGGCCCTGGCCCCGCCCCCCAAAATATGAAGAGGCTTCAAAAAGTTCATGGAGAATTGAAAGTGAAAGATAATAGAATTTTTTACTATAAACTGTTGAAACTTTCCCAAATATATGCTTAATGTTTATATGTAATCTAAAAGTGTACATATACACTTAATGCTTTTTCCCTGAATCCTGTTAATGCTGGAACCAATATAAGATATAAACCTTTCAAAGAAGGAAAATTCAAATATTTTCCACTAATCGAGAGCAATAGAAAAGTAGGAAGTCTCCATCCTGGGAAAAACAAGACATTCCCTTGAATTTCTGGCTCTCTGAGTTTTCATGCTAAACTGCTAAAACTGTGTGTGTGTGTGTGTGTGTGTGTGTGTGTGTAAAGTATCAAACGTGTGTTTGTATTTATACACAAAGTTAATATATCTATAAACATGTATCATTAAAGTTAAAGGAAAAATATTACATATGTAATGTCTTAAAAAAAAGAACAGTCAGAATGATCCTTAGAAGAAAAGTTGGAAAGACTTTGCCTCATATATTGTTGGATACGTTATCAAGAGCAACTAATCTTAAGGGCTTAAGTGAAAAGAAAATGTTTTGAGAATGATGATGACAACAAGTGTGCAAATGTGATTTGCATACCATGGATGGATGGATTGTGATGGGAATTGTGTGAGCCCCTGATAAAATGATTTTAAATAAAAAGACTAGCCCGTAGGAAAAAAGAGAGAGACTGATCCCTAGAAAAGGATATCATGCTTTGGAAGAACAGGGGCAGTCAAAAAAAGATCCTAGGAAAGACGTGTTGACACAGTGGCTGCCCTAATTAATTAATTAATTGCAGTAATTCTGGGGAGGAGGCAGGATTGGACAGCGTTTCCTTTCCTTGTAATCGGGTTGCCATGGGTCAGATTTGATGCAATGAGACCCCATAACCCCATACATCAATAACACCCAATCACGTAAATGGTTTCCTTACTTACTATTGGAGGCCAAGGAAGCACACATAAATTAGAAAGAACAGAGAACTCTGCCAGGGGACAAGAAGAAAGAAGCCTAGAGATAAATAAGATTAGAGTTTGGGGCTGGGATGGATAAAACCCCGGGATGAAAAAGGAAAGGCCTAAACAAAGAAACAGAGAGCAGCAGGTGGGTTAACAAAGGAAGCCAGCATTGCGGTGTTCAGCTATTGAGTGACTGACTGCATTGCACCACTACTTTAGCTCCTTCTCCTCACTGGTAATGTCACCTGCTTTAAGAACAAAGGCATTGTTTATGAAGGCCTCATCCTGCCTTTATTTTCTAATGTACTTTAAAATGCACCTATTCACATTAAATGCCACTTTGGAACAGAATTTTATTTTAGGTGTGTTACAAAGAAATCGAAGGGATTGTGATTAAAAATGCCATCTGTGTTGTGCTTTTTAAGCATTGGTACACACTTTGCAATTATGTGACCTAATTTATTTTTTTGCTGTGTCCAACTAAAAAGCTACTATACAAGCATAACTTATTCAAAATCAATGGTCAGTCCATGGGTGAATTAGCTCCAGGGGGTTCATGCAAAGATAAGGCAGTGACCTATTAATGAACAAAGATCAGGCTTGAGTTAAAGAATGGTTCCCCCATCACTTAGTCTCCTGTCTTCTCTCACCACATCACAAAAGCTTCTACAATTTAAGGCACCCCCCATTAGTTAAATGTTAAAGACAATTCTAAGTGTACATGTACATGATATTTTTTCCCAAATTGACTTGGACTCAATATCCTTTTAGAAAATGATTTCAGAGCAAATCATAAATCTGTTCTTACCCATCCTAAGAAAATTATCATAAGTGCTAGGATTTACATTAAAATAAGCTCATCACAAAATTATTTATAACAATAAATATGTGGAAACAATCTCAATGCATATCTACTTTTATCAGTAGCCACCGAGTCAGCTCTGATTCTTGACTGCTCTTGTTCTACATCATAAAAGTGCTCCATGGGGTTTTCTTGACAGCCATCTTTACCAACAAGGAGTCTTTCTTCCATGGAGTCACGGGGTGCATTTAAATAGTCAACCTTTAGACTGACTGCTGATGGTTCCCCACCCCCACCCCCACCTGCGACACTGAGATCCACCCAGGAGGTGACTGCACCTCTTAGGATCACTGCCCTCAGGGATAAGAAGCACGTACCATCATGCAATATCACATTAGGTGACAATGTAGACTGTGTGTATGAAGAAACCTTCACCCAGGAAATCCTTACAATACTAAGTAAGTTAAAAAGCAGAATATTGCTTTGACTATAAAATATGGCAAATGAGATGAGCATATGTTGAAAACAGAACGACAACAACAAACTGACCGCCATCGAATTGATTCCAACTGAAAGCGACCCTCTGTATCTTTCCCCCATGTAAAGCAGAAGAAGGTAAAAATCAAGGGCTCAGGCTCTGAGTCAAAAAGGGTTGACTTCAAGTCTGCACATTCCACTACATTAGTCTGTGTGCTCTAGGGTAAGTTTCGCAATCTCCCTGTGTCTTAGTTCCCTTTTATATGGAAATAATAATATTAACTATTCTATAATATCTTTATGAGACTAAAGAAGGGCATATATGTGTGTATGCACACACACAGGCAATGTAAAATGCTGTATGGTTCTTAGTTACAGTAAATACCAACTGTTTTTTTTTTATTATTACTAAGAAGTTGCTATTATTGGGAGCCCTAAATGGTGTAGGAGTTATGCATTGGCTGCTAAACCCAAGTCCAGCATTTCACAGCCACCAGGTGCTTCTTGGGAGAAATACTGGGCTTTCTATTTCCTTGAAGAGCTGTGGTCCATCTCAGAAACTCAAGGGGACATTCTCTCCTGTGCTACAGGTCTCTTTGAGTCCGAATCAACTCAATGACAGTCAGCTTTTGCTTTGTTGTGTTGTGTTTTTGTAAATTAGTAGTCAGACCCCTGGTGGTGCTATGGGATAAACGCTGGGCTTCTGCTTGCAAGGTTGGCGACTCAAACCCCCTAGCTTCTCTCTGGGAAAGAAATAAGGATCTTTGCTCCTGTCATGACTCAACAGTCTCCTAACTCTAGAGTTGTTTTGAGTCAAGACCTGGTAGATGGCAATGGGCTTGGCTTATTTTTATTAACAGCAAAGAAGCACCAAATGTTCATAGCAGTTACTTACACACACACACACACACACACACACACACATGCGCGCGCGCGCAACTCTTTCTATCCAGTTGAATCTGACTCACAGGGACCCTTTGGACAGAGTACAATTTCTAAGGTTGTGGTCTTTATGGAAGTAGAATGCCACATCGGTCTGCTGCAGTTGACCAGCAGGTTCGAATTGCTGATCTTTCACTATCAATTGGTCACTTCACCCTTGCGTCACCAAGGCTCCTACCTCTCCAGAGAGAGGTTAAAATGGGGGAGAGGGTGGGAGGAGGAGAGCATTCGTTTCTTTATATTTATATATTTTTCTTTTCCCTAGTATCTAATGGTAAGATGTGGCATTCTAGGCTTTTAAAAGTAACAAAAAGTAAAATCACCTGGTGCCAATTAAAAAAAAAAATCACAGTGACAATAGTCAAATCTTGAAATAAATGCCCCGTGTCCACCCATCAAGGCATAGTGAGACCCACTTGCAAATAAGGAATAGCCGCCCCCCGCTGTCGACACCCTGGTGCTGTTCCTCAGCTACTGACTTCAGCTTCTTAGTATAAGAAGGGTTTCCCCAACTGCTGAGCTATAATTTAAGTGTGTCCTTGCCCACATAATTGTTCAACAGAGGCCAACCCATTCCTAATTGATACACTTTAGTTATGTCTTGTCTTTGAAGGAATACCCTTAAATATAACATAGTCAAGAACGGGTGTTGGTTTGTTTTGCTTGCTTGTGCTGGATATGTCACCAAAATTAGTCATTCCAATAAGGCAAACATTCATAGTATAGAAAACTCTTTTTTGTTCATTCTGAAAGAAAACATTTTCCAATCAAACAAGACCATGACCACAGAAGTGGGGTGTGGTAGGGCAGCCCTGAAGAACTCTCATGGGAATTAGAAACTGAGAGTGACATCTTAATTTGTTTCACAAGCTTCCGCCCCTACAAGTGTAAATCAGATCTGATAAGAGAGCTAAGCTTTCCAAGCCTGAGTCTTTGGTCCTTCAGTCCAACCCCCTGAAACTCTGTGGAGCTCAAATTTCTACCCTGGGAATCCCATGTCATGTTTAATTCAATGGACACATACAGAACCTCTCTTCTCAGAAAACCTTAAAGGCTCAATTTCAAAAGAATACTTTCATATGTTTTATATTTAAAATCTATATAACTAGAATCAACCATCTCTGCGGCAAATCATATACCAGTTCCATGATGGCTGGGTTGGTTCTTATGTGCTCTTTTATTACTTTTGCATCACTCAGGACATGGTACATTGTACCATTCAAATGTTGAAATTTGAAGACTAACATCAAACTAATTCACTTGACATAGGGCATAATTGCAAAATAAATCAAATGTAGATGGTTTTTAAGCTCACAGTTGAGGCAAGTGGAAATTACATTTTATTGATTTGTCAGTCAGATATTTGTAGGTAGCAAAAATTTCAAACAGACCCAGATTAGACAATCCAATAGCAAGAGTACAGACCTACTGTTTGAAGCCAATGCCAGTGAAGAATATCAATAAATCCCGTGAGAGGCAGAACTTGACAGGATTTGCTTTGTTTTTCTAGGTCTCAAATATGTTTTTGCCTTTCACAAGATTTGTCTTACGATTTTTAAAATTTTTCTTGATTATTCCATTCTTTCTGACACTTTGCCACCTTATACAGGTTCTGGCTTTTGCAAATTTTCCTTTACCTTTAAGACAAAGCTGTGGAAGAAAGAGCATTCAGAGTAGATCATATGTTTGATATAAATTGGCAGCTGAATGAAATACTAGAATCCAGCAAGGAGGCCTTGTTTCTAATTCCTGTTGTGTTGTCAAACAGCTCTATCCTTCTGTACACGTTACCTCCTCCCTCTTCACCTCATTTTGGTCTGTTTTGCTTATATTTTTCATTCTTAAAGAAAAGACACGGAGGTAATATATGCAACATATTAAATATATGCTTCTAATATATGAAAATGAAAGCACATGTATAACTTCCTCATGAATTTTAAAACAAAATAAAAGTTAGATGGGTTTTAACCAAGTTTGGAGGACCTTTTATGTAATCTGATTTAAGACATAAACTCCTTGGAATACTCACTGCAGCATTTAAAAAAGAAGACAATCTCCACTGCCAAAAGATTGAGGTCATAGACTAAAATCAAAGGCAAAGGGCAGATAGTCCAAACTTCAGGACTTCTTAGTCAAGGTTGAAGTGAGAAAGAAATGTCCTGCTTGTGACTCCATGTGTGTCATAGTAGAACTATGCCCCAAAGAGTTGTAAATGGTAGAGATTCGGGGAAGTGGATTGCCAGACCTTTCTTGGAAGAAGCCTCTAGGCAGACTCAAACTTGCAACATTCCAATTACTAGTCTATTGTGTTAAATGCATGGACCACCCGAGAATTTCAAGGTCTTGTTCATGATCTCTTTATTAACATCTTCATAGATTTCCAGCCATTTCTTCTTTTCTGGCTCCTTTTCTATTTTCTAAAAATATGTGTCATGTATCTCTGCTTCCATTTTCTACCTTCCACACCTCAAACCTATCTAACATGTTTGACAGACTGATCTGTACCTGCTGTGCCTACAGACCTACCTTCCATTAACTACTTAACTCAATGAAATTGGACTTTTAGTCCCATGTTTCTACCAAATTACCAACAACACTTTAAAGCATCTCCATTAACAAGGACCACCTCTCACACCTTGCCCTGGCTTCCCTGTAGCACTTGATGACCCTTAACCCACTCTTTCTGGGATATTGTACGCAGTGGTTTTTCACTACTTTCACCAATGTTGAAATCAAAATTTTCACTGGAGATTATCTCATTGGGGAGCTCCATTGAGAAGATCTATACAGCTATTTGCTGTTTTTTTCTAGGTACAACATACCTGAGACAAAATCCACACCTGTGCACTTTTTCAACCCTGCTTCTTCCCTTTACTCTATCAATCAGTTGGTAATGTTACTATTCCCAGAGTCATTAAAACTAGTAGTGCCCTGGGAGTCTTATTCATTTCCTTTAATACCTCTCAAACTCAATTGACATTTAAATAGTTTATACTTTCATGGTCTACCATCATTTCCAGGGTCCCTGAAAATTCACAGAAGACAAGTACGCTTCTTCTCTAAGTTATATTCTCTATCCCCAGTCTCATCCAATCAAATTATCTTTTCCCCAAACTCCTTCCTCCTCTTACATTCTGTTTTTGGCATAATTGTAAGACTTGGTCTATTCTAAACCAAATTCAACTATCTTCCTTCCCTTGCCTTGGAGAATGTGTTTGACTCAGTGGGAAGGAAGGAATCAGACTCAGAGCTGCTTCATGATCATCAACCGCATCACAGGTTATGAAACTGGCTATTACAATCCAGAGATATATTGCTCAATTACATTCCTTTTTTCTCTGGTTGCTTATTTAGCAATTCTTTTCTAGTATGAAAGTAATTTTAAAATTCCTAATTAGAGAAAGAAAAATAAATCTAACTAATCTGACAAGCAGATTTTTTTTTAAATGTGATTTTATTATTAGGGCCATCAATGAGGGAATTGGGACCAACTTGAAAACTTTGGCACAGGGATTACATAGGCTATTAGAAATAGGAAAGGACACAAACACAGAGGAGGCACAAATTGACAAGTGAGAAATATTGAAGACAAAAGGTCTTAGTACATCGAAAGAATTCACCAGAGAGTAATAAGAGAGTCCACGAACTGGGAAGGGGAATATGAGAAGTTAATATTAAGGGCTTCAGTAGAAAGAAAATGTTTTGAGAATTATGGTGGCTACAAATATATAAATGTGTTTTATATTCAATGTATATATGTATGACTTGTGATAAGAGTTGTATGAGCCCCAAATAGAATGATTTTAATGTGTTTTTAATATACACTCATAATTATATTGTGTATGCAATTTAAATTCTTCATATGCCAACTAATATTTTCATCATGATACTATCTAAGCCTCATGACCTCATCTAATTTAGATGTAATAATTAACCTAGTTCAAAACTTGCCTATATTGAAATGTTTTAGACATGTTCACTCATATGCATGCTAAACTTTCACAAATAGTTGGAAATTTGAAATTTATTTGTAAGGAGAAATCTATAAAACAAATATTTTTAAGGAATATTTTCAACTTGTCTTTCACATACCAGGAAATCTTTTTGATCAGTGTTTTCATATTTACATTGCTCACCCAGAGGGTTTAAATAACTTTACTAGCTACTCTAATAAAACTGACCAAGAATATTAGTGTCTTAACACAAATTCCATTTAATATTATTTTTCAATAGTACCTCCTACAGTGGCAGCTACATAAGTCCTCTTTCTTGCCAGAACTGCAGAATGAAATTTGAAATATGGGCTGGGAAATCAAAGTATATGTTCTTTGCTTATTTACATGATGAATGTGGTGGTCATATGCTTATGTTAATTTCATGATTGAGATGCATGGGTGGAGTCTAGCCTGTTAATCTGGAGATAGCCATTGAGTAGTCAATGAGGCCTCTGTGTGGGCTTGGCTTTCTCCTGATACATCTGGGAAACCTCGTGGTATTTCCCTGGTGGAGATGAAAAGCAATCTCCCCAGTTGTTGGGAGCTAGTCTCCAAGATGACGAACTACGGACAAGATGGCAGCATCCGAGAAGCTGCAAGAGTCAGAGGAGAAGCCACATGGCCTCACCCTGATGGAACCAGACCTCTAAAGCTGGAGAAATCATGTGGAGACCCCTGCCATCCCTGGGTTGCTCCTACCACCATTGGATGTTGTTGATGGACCTTGAACCCTGGAAGTGAGGAGCCATGGGGAGACCCCCGCCATTGCTGGGACTCTGCACCCACTGACCTGTCACTTTGTGAGTTGGAAGGAGACATTATAAACTGGTGTCAGGCATATAGGCTAAATGGGACTTACGACTTTGAACTGGACTGGGTTGGGATGCTTTCTTAATGACCTATTCCTCTTGTATATAAACCGTACCCTTATATCCATGTACGTGTCTATGAAATTTATTTCTCTAGTCTACCCAGACTAACACAATAAATTTGGCCCAATTTATTTACCTTCTCTTAGACTTAATTCCCTCACCTATAAAATAGCATTAATAATGATAATCATTATAAAATCTTTCCAGGAGGATAAGAGATGATGTTCTTTATCAAATGTCCATCATACAGCTCTCACAGAAAGATATTGACTATTATCATTATTTCTTTATCTTAGGGAGTTTATATTGAACCATCATTTATGCTCCTATTGCCCTGGATCAAATAAACCCTGCCTGTCACAATTCTCCATCCTTCATCCTTCATCATTGAAAGGAAGTAAATAGCAAATGAACAGTGATTCCAACTGAGTCCACAGCTCACCCTATATTGTGTTGCCCATCAGAGAAAGCTGGAGGCTCTTAATAACTTGATTCACTTTATGATGATGCATATCACATCAAACTGATATTGTGCTTGGCTCCCATCTGCTCGCTATCTGACAAGCAAAGCATGCATTTGTTTGTTTGGTTTATGAGATTATAAGACTTGGTAATCACTGTGTTTTGCCAATGTGGACTTTTGTTCTGGATTGGGAGATGGGAAATCTTTACAGGAGCAGACAGCAGAGCAATAGGAGGGTTCGAACTGAGGACCCTGAAATTAGCAAGCTAGTACGTAACTCATTGTTTCACCAGAGTTATTTTGCAGTATCTATAAGGTTTTTTTGTTTTGTAGTTACTTTTATCTTTTTAAAACTCACTTGCAAATATTTCCCAGTGTGCATTGATGATTTGGAACTCACCACTAAAATACACTAATATGACAACATCCCCACCCCACCCTGCTTGACAATTTGAGATAAACCAGAATTGACTTTTCAAGTTTTCACAGAGGTAAAGTTTCCATCTTGCTTGTCTTTATGTTTTTTTTAAACTGTTTCTAAAGTTAATCTCTTATGGTAGTTCTATATGGCCCCAAGCTTTAAACAATCTAATTCAAAAGTCAAGTAAGATTGAAATAGTATCTCCATAAAAAACAATTAATAATTTAGAGGCAATTTTCAAGTTTCACCTTGAAGATTGTATGTGTTTTTCTCCCAAGGCAATGCATATTTTTAAATCCTCAAGTAACTGCCAGTCATATAGTTAAGACATGACTATCATTCTTTCTATTAAATAAAAATGTTTTTGAACCATTGAAGGTTGAATGTACCCTCTTAAAAATATAAGCTTGGAAATTCATCTATTTGAGCTGTATAGTGGATTTAAGTGTACTCCAAACAGAGACATTCTTCCTTTGTTTGCAAAGGTTTGCACTCTCTTTCCTCTCATTCAATTTTTGAGTTATAAAAATAACTCATGGACAGAAACCACTTCTGCATTAGCGGTAGGAGTCTGAGGCATGAACTGGGGCCTTATAGGCTCCACAGTGCAATCTCGCCCATAACCTCAGGAAATCAGAGACAAGGACCTGATCTTGCAGGTCCTCCGCATATGGCTGTGTCTAGAAATGTGTGATAATGGAGTCATAGGTCAGGGCCTTGCAGGCCTGCCTCAAGTTACCTCACCCAGTATTGCAAACTGGGTCTTTGCAGGCCTGCGCAGCAAGTGGGTCAGTGGAGAGTACATCGCAGATCCAGAGGACATCCTTGCCTCAAACCAAGGCTAGATCCAGAATACAGGAGACCAGTGATCCAGTTCTGGGTGCTATCCCAGTCCATGCGGGTCACACCACCTTAGGCCCAAAGAGCACCATCATCTGCCACTGGTCTCATATAACCCTACCACTGTACCAGAGCTATCCATCAGTCAAATTGATTTCCCCATAGCTGCCCCCAATGGTGCTTGCCAGCTCTCACCACTGTTGACCATTGAGTCACTGCAGCACCTGTCTACACAGTAATTGGACAAACCTCCATAGTAAGCCACAGGCAGGCCTTGAAAAGACCATTGCCAGTCACACTAAACATAGGCAAGGCCTCTTGGTTTCCCGGGAATAAGGCACTCACCTCTTTGAAATCATCAAGTAAGCAACAGCATAGTGCATCACTCCCAACAAGTGAACAAGAATGACAAACCACATCAGCAGAACAAACAATACACATAGAAGAGTCTAACATGTGTCTGCCACAAAAAGAAAATTTTAGAAGGCTGCTTGGAGTAATATAAAAGATGAGGGAAGCTACACAGACTAAGGATGCAATGATAGGGGGATGAAGGTCACAATAGTGGGGGGTGAAGTTCACGATAGAGGGAATGAAGTACACGATAGAGGGAATGAAGTCCATACACAAAAGAGAAATAGAAGAGCTAAAATAGGAAGTAGCAGAAGCTTCACACAAGGTCACCAATCTCACGAACAGATTAGAGGAGGCTGAGAACCATATCGAACACAGTCAGGCAGACCTCAGCAAATGAGAAATACAATCAAGGAAAAGTAGAAAATCCTAAGAGCAGCAAGAGAAAGGAGGACAGTTGCATACAAGGGTTCTCAGGTAAGAATATACTCAGACCTATCAGCAGAAACTATGAAGAGAAGGAGAGAGTGTTCTAATATCTTCAAAAACGGTGAAAGAAAATAGCACCTCCCTAGAATCTTTTACCCTTAAGAATTATCTAGGAATATAGAAGGAGAGAGAAGGGTTTTCCAGGACAAGGAAAAATTTAAAGAATATGCTGCGAGACACCCAACCCAGAGGAAAATCTTTGCTGACTCAATATGGACAGAAGACCAACATCCACCAAGTACAAACATATAGGAGAACACCATATAGCCCAACTCCAAACAGAAGCCAATAAACCTATACCAACTACCAAGAAAATATGACCACAGGTGGGAAAGAGGGCAATAAAGAAGGCCCCTCCCCCATGAAAACAAAGCACAGTGACAAAAAGGTTGATAGGAAAATACTCAAATCAAAAGGCACAAGATGTCAACAATGAATTCACAGATAGGGATAATAACTCTAAATGTCAACAGTCATAATTCCTTCATTAAAATAAAAGCTTGCAGATGGGCTTAGAATACATAATTCATCAATTTGTTTACTATAGGAAACACATCTTAAGCTCACAGATAAGAATAAACCAAGAATAAAAGGCTGAAGGAGGATATACCAGGCAAATGACAACAACAAAAAATCAGGAAGCACAATCCTAATCTCAGACAAAACTGATCTCAAGGTTCAAACCATAAAAAGCGATAAGGAGGAACACTTTATAATGGTCAAAGGATCACTTTACCAGGAATCTGTGAGCATATTAAACATATGCACCAAAAGAGAGACCCATGAAATTTGTCAAACAAAGTATTCAGAACATAAAAAAGATATTGCAGACTCAATAATTATAGTAAGGGACTTTAATACACTACTTTCAGAGAAAGATAGATCAACATAGAAGCTAAGCAAAGAGATTATAGAACTAAACACTACAATTAGGCCACTAGACCTGGTAGACATATGTAGAGCTTTCCATACAAATGCAAAAAAAACCATATTCCTCTGAAGTGTATAGGGCACATTCTCAATAATAGACCACATGCTGGGACACAAGTCAAGCCTAAGTGAAATCAAGCACATAGAGATTATACAGATGTCCTTTTCTCATCGCCATGCCATAAAGCTGGATATCAATAAAAGCATGGCCAAGAACACAAGGGCAAACAACTGGAGGGTGAATAATGAACTTCTGTGACATGAGTGGATATTGATCCAGATTAGAGGGGAGATGAAAAAATTTCTAGAAGCTAATGAGAATGAGAACACTTTGTATCAAAACCTATGTGATACAGTGAAACCAGTTATCAGAAGTAGCTTGATTGCAAAAATATATGAAAAAGGAAGAGAGACTTATTATGGACACATTCTCACAAAATATCCAGCAATTAAAACAGAGTCAAAAGAATAATCCCTCCAACAGCAAAAGAAAAGAAATAATAAAAATCAGGGAAGAGTTGAACCACTGGGAGGACAAAAGAACAATGCAGAAGATTAATGCAGCAAAAAGTGGGTTCTTCGAAAGAATCAACAGAATCAACAGGCCACTGGTAAACCTAATCAAAGAAAGGAAAGACCAAGCAGCAATAGACAGAAATGAAATGAAATAGAATGAAATAGGGGTAATCACAAAAGATCCTAGTGAGATTTAAAGGATAATCACAAAGTACTATGAAAGTCTGTACCCTAAGGAGTTCAAAAATTTGGAAGACATTATCCCAGAGAGAGAGGTCAAAGAACCTAAACAAACCCATAGCAAAAGAAGAAATAGATATAGTTTCAAAGACTATCACCAAAAAAAAAGCTTTTTCAGAGAGTAGAAAAGAATGGTGAACTCCCAAACTCCCAAACTCATTTTAAGAAGCCAGTGTAACTTTGATAACCAAACAGGATCCAACAGGAAAAGAGAACTACAGACTGATATCTCTAATGACCAAAGATGCAAAAATCTTCAAACATATTTGGCCAATAGAATACAAGAGTATATAAAATGCATCATACATCAGGATCAGTTAGGATGCATCTCAGGGATGAAGGAATGGTTTAATATCTGAAAATCCATCAATATTTTGCATCACATTGATAAGGAAAAGTATAAGAACCAATTGATAATATATATATAGATATATGTACACACATACAAAAAATGCATTTGACAAAATCCAGCACACATTCCTAAGTAAGATGCTCAGGAGGATAGGACTAGAAAGGTAGTTCCTCAAGTTACTACAAGCTATCTATGAAGAGCTGACAGCTAACAACCTAAACAATGGAGAAAAGACTAAATCAATACCACTAAAAACAGGACAAGACAAGTATGCCCCTTATTTCCACTGCTGTTCAATATTGTGTTGGAGGTCCTAGTTAATAACTAGTTATTAATAGACAACAGAAAGACATCAAAGGTATCCACCTGGGAGAGGAGGAGGTGAAATTATCATTATTTGCAGATGAAATGATTCTGTATATTGAAAATCCCCAAAACTCCACAAACAGAATAGTGACAGTGATGAAGGAATAAGGGAGTGTGGCGGATACAAGATTCAAAAAGAGAAGTTGATTGGTTTGATGTGTACAACTGACAAGACTATGGAAGAGGCGATCAGGAAGGCAGTACCATTCCCTATAGCCAAGAATAAGCTGAAATATCTAGGAATCCATCTAAACAACAAAAAATAAAGACCTTAAGACAAACAAACAAACAAAAAAACAAAAAAGACCTTTACAAGGAAAACTACAAGACCCTACTACAGGAAACCAAAAGCCACCTCCACAAATGGAGGACTATCCCATGCTCATGGATTAGTAAACTTAATATAATAAAGATATCTATCCTACCCAGGGCACTTTAAAAGTTTAATGCTATCCTGATTCAAATACCAACAACCTTTTTCAGAGAATTGGAAAAAATGATGACCAATTTCAGATGGAAAGGGAAGAAGCACAGTATTAACAGAGATTTCCTAAGAAGAACATAGTCAGAGGGTTTGCTTTACCTGACTTTCACACCTACTACAAAGTCACAGTGGTCAAAACAGCATGATACTGTCATAATGACAGATACACAGACCAATGAAAAAGAATAGAAAACAAAAAAAAAAATCAGCGTATAGACAATTGATTTTCAACAAGGCCCCCAAAAGTACCAAGTGGTAGGGCAATGCCCCATTTAATAAGTGGTGAGGAAATCAATAGAAAATCCACATGTAGAAAAATGAAACAGGAAGTCTACCTCACCCCATGCACAAGAACAAACTCAAGGTGGAACCCAGACCTAGAAGTAAAATCCAAGCCATCAGCACCATTAGCTAAGGAATTGGGACAAACCTAAGAACCTTGGCTTAGGGAATACAAAGACTAACTGCAATAGGGCAGGGTACATATACTGGGGAATCTAAAATTGATAAATTGGATTTACTAAGGATAAAACCCCTGTGTGCATCAAAACACTTTATCAAGAGAGTAGTCAGGCAACCCACAGACTAGGAGAGCATTTTTAGCAATGATACAACAGACAAAAGGCTTATTACAAAAATCTATAATACCCTCCTTGCCTACAAAAAGAAGAAAACCGTTAACCCTTTGAAGAAGTGGGAAAAAGAAATGAAAAGAAATTTTATTAGGGAGGAGACCCATATGATCAATAAACATATAAGAAAATGATCCCAATCATTAGCCATCAGAGAAATGCAGATCAAAACAACCATGACCACCAGAGGGCAGTGATGCCCCCCCCCAAAAAAAACAACCATGAGATATCATCTAACACCTTTGAGGCTAACCCAACCAGAAAAATCAGAGAACAACAAATGTTGGAGGGGATGTGGCAAAATAGGAACTCTCCTACAGTGCTGGTGTTCCTGTACATATGTATAGTGGCTATGGAAAATGGTCTGGTGATACTTAAAGACGATGGAAATTGAGCTACTTTATCACCCAGCTATCCTTCTACTGGGTATATACCCAGAAGAGGTAAGAAATAAACCATGATCTGTTGTAAGCACTCCAATGTTTATGGCAGTGCAATTCACAATCACAAAGAGTTGAAAACAATCTAAATTTCCATCGGTAGAAAAGTGTATCCGTAAACACTGGTACATACACACAATGGAATAGCATGCCTCACTCAAAATCACTGATGGACATCATGAGTTCCCTGAGTTAAGTGTAATCAGCATGGTAGGTAAAGCAGAGAAGCCGCCTATATCACAGCACCTGGGTTGACATACAGGTTATTAGAGGAGGTGAGACCAAACCCAAGGAGGTATATATTGGCCCAACACAGTAATGGGAAAAGGATAGGTGGGGGAGGGAGAAAAAGAGGGTTTGAAAATGAAATGATAAGGAAGAGATCAGCACTAATCCACCCTTGGGGAGAGCACTGGTCTTGTCTCCACAGAATCAGGAGTGGGCATGCAGACCCTACCATGAACCACCAAACCATGAGGACAGTATGGCCACATAGAAGGATGCATGAAAAGAGGGAGTTACAAGGCGGGGCCCCAACCAGAACCAGTCTAACCGATTCCCTGAGAGTGGGTTTGAAACAGAGCAGGTTGAGGGGAGGAGCAGCCTGTCATACCCACACGGAGGCATGCCAATAGGGGGAAAGAGAAAGAGAGCTGGACTGGATCCTACACTGGCCCATGATGCTCAGAGGACAATATCTCTGTGAGCAGTTAATGAGACACAGAGGGGACTGGACAAACGACAACAGGTCTGTCACACCGTCTCCTTACTGAACCAGACTGCAACAGAAGACATTTCAGGGGTCTCATGGTGGGGAAGCAATATGGTCTGTTGCCCCCAAAATGGAACAAATCAAGATGGGAGCCTACCTGGATGGACAGTCAAGAGGAGAGAACGATGGAACTGACAGTTCCTGAGGGACATGGGGGAAGGTGATGGGGGGAAAGGAGGTGGTTTGCACAGGCTCAGGGACAAGGGAACAACAAGCGGTCTGGAATTGGTGGTGAGTAGGGTGTGGGAGGCCTGATAGGATGTGAGCAAATGTAATGTAACTGAGAGAAAGTACTAAAACCCAAATGAAGGCTGAACATGAAAATAGAACAAGAGGAAAGTAAAAGGAAATAGAGACAAGAACTAGGAAGTAAAGGGCATTTATAGGAATCTAAATGCAAGCATGTACATATGTAAATATATTTATAAAGATAAGAGAATAAATCTATGTGCATATATTTATAGGTTTAGTATCAAGGTAGCAGATGGACCTTGGACCTCCATTCAAGTATTCCCTCAATGCAAGAGCATGTTGTTCTACTAAACTGGCATTCCATGATGCCCACCTGTCTGATACAATCACTGAAGATAAATAGGTACATAAGCAAAGGTGGTGAAGAAAGCTGATGGTGCTCAGCTATCAAAATGTATAGCATCTGGGGTCATAAAGGCTTCAAGATTTTAAAAAAACGGCCATCTAACTGAGAAGCAACCAAGCACACCTGAAAGAAGCACACCAGCCTGTGGTCACAAGGTGTTCAAGGGATCAGGTCTCAGGCAACAAACAGGAAAGACAAACTTATCACTGTGTGCTCACTTTCCTGATATGATCCCCGAGGACAGTTGGGGGCATGAGCGCGAGTGGTGAAGAAAGCTGATGGTACATGGCTACTAAAAGATAAAGTGCCTGGGGTCTTAAAGACTTGAAGGTAAACAAAGCAAAGCCCACATGGAAGAAGCACACCCACCTCTGTGATCAAGAGCGGTCAAAGGAAGCAGGTATAAGGCATCAAGGAACAAAAATCACATCATTATGAATGAGGGGAATGCACAGTAGGGACACAAAACCCATTTGTGGGCAATTGGACATCCTCTTACAGAAAGGTAGAGGGGAGGAGACATATGAAACACACAACTTTCCACTAATTGTTAAATGTTTTCTCCCTCACCCCCAACCCCCAATGATCATGATCCCATGTCTTTCTTTTTTTTCAGTTTTTTTATTACTTTGCATTTATACCCATACCAAAAAAATACTCTGAACTAAATAGTACCAATATACCAAAATAGTTATTAAAATATAACAAAGTATGGTAATATTTAACAGCATAAATTCATCAGTGGTATTAAGAACCATCATCACTTTCATTAACTAATGAGGAAACACTTAGAGACTGAAGCACTTTTCTAGTTTTCTTGAAACCCTAAAAACTCATCATCACCAGTGTCCAAATTTATAAAGTTCTGTTGTTCACAATCACTTATTCAATTCATATTCTATGGCATTTTTGAGCAATTCTAGTTTTGGTGGACATAGCAAGGCCGTTTCTCCTCAATCAGTAGCACCATGATGGTGAGTCAGTAAAATCTTTAAAACCTTCATCTACAGCAATGCATTTAGCTTCATACATGATCATTTTTGGAGAAACTGAGAAGCCCATATTCCGGTGATACATTCTTTCATGTCGTGTATAACTGTGATCATTTTTTCAGCATCCCCATGAAAATATGCTGAGTCCTGTTTTCTCCACTCTGTTATCATTTTTTACAGTTGGAGTTGGCCCAAAATGTCTCTCCGCCGTTCTATTTCCATGTTCATTAGCACATCTTACTACCTCCAGTTTAAGGGGAATTTTGAATGCTAATCTTTTCATCTCTGACATTTCATACAATTAGAGAAATGCTGTTTTTCTTAGTAAAGCAGAGTAGTGGAAGAATTGTCCGTTTTTATGAGAGACATAGTATTACATACATCAGTATTGTAATTTCTGGTAACTCAGATCTCTTGGTATCACTTTTAAAGGGCACCAACCAACATGACAGGTAAGACTGCATGGCAGGAGAGAGCCTGTGTGTCTCTCCTACCATGAAGGCTCTTTGCCTGCCTGTCTGGACACTGTACGACATCACAGAGTTCTGGTCGGGACATTCCCGGTGACAGTACCTAGCTGCTTCCTGTCTTTATGTTCTCACTGTATCGTCTGTTGGTGTCATACACATGTCATAAGGGAGGTGTGGGCTGTGCCCATCATGTGATCTGAATGACATTGAGACTCTAGGAGGCAGGGCTTCCCCCGAACACATAGCAATCCACAGCAGGCAAACAGCAGCGGGCAGTCCGCTGGCGCATGGGATCATAAAGAAAATATTCTGGGGTACCACACCTTCGGACCATAGACGCACTCTCAGTTCGGACCATATGACACAGTGTCTTATGGTCCGACAAATATGGCACTTTGCTCACAGGCTGTCATTTAATTGATACTTCATTGCAAAACATTATGTATCCAAGAATATGCAAAACACATCTCTAGCATTCAAAGAATAAAAATGGAAAAATCGGGGCTGATCCCCGGTGGCGCAGTAGTTGAGTGCGGGACTGCGGCCCATGGGCTTGGCGGTTCAAATCCAGCGGCAGCTCTCCAGGAGCAAGGCTGGGTAGCTCCCACGACCACCAGAGGGCAGTGATGTCCCCCACCCCCAATGGAAAAATGACTGAGAATCTACCAATTGGATGAAGGGAAAGAACACCTCCAGTGCCTTAGAAGCCCTTGTGTGGCCTTTCTCGATTGTTTTTCCGCTTTATCTCACGGGTAATCACAGTCCCCGATTTCTTGACAATCTTGGGGTTCCTTCTCAACTTAGTTTTGGCACCTTGTGTTCAGCTCCCACTTGTTTTTTAAATGCTGTCTTTTGAACCTTGATCAAATGGATTCATATTCTACAGTGCTTCTTCTGCTCCACACAGGTTTTTGAGAAGTACCAATATTTTCTCTTCTGGTTGTGGCTCATCAATATTGTCCGACAATTTAATATTTCCTTTTCATGAATGTCTGTGTATGTATGTCTGTTATGGGTGACAGATCTTGAGTCACTGATGTATTTTCTATTGGGACCACCCTGCTATGAACGTTCTTAGACATGGCTCTGCTGTTCAATAGTTCCACAACTGGAAATATCAAAGACTAGACTATATACCGTAAGTACTTTTGAAACTGATTTCAAAGTTTCCTACCAATTTAGATCTCCACGTAATTTCTATTTACCCTACATTTCCACTCGTTGCCATCAAGCAGATTCTATCTCGTGGTAACCTGGCAGGATTTCTGAGGTTAAATACAGAAGTAGATCTGTCCTTCCCCTGCAAGCAGCAGGTGGTTCCTAACCGGTGACATACCAGTAACGGTGCAACACCTAGGTCACATCGCCATCAGGGTTCCCTTTTCCTCTAGTATAGGGGTCTGCAAACTACAACCAGAGGGTCAAATTCAACCCAGTGCCTGCTTTCGTAAGTAAAGAATGACTGAAACACAGCCACATTGCTCTGCCTACATACTGTCTACAGCTGCTTTTGTACGCAAACACAGAGGAATCATCACCAGAGATCTTACAAGTTGCAAAGCTTTAACCTATGCGACTTTTCACAGAAAAAGTTTGCCACCTCCTACTCTATAGCATGTTAAACACTTGATATTTCAGGATTTTAGAACTCTGTTTATTTGGTGGATGGGAAATATCTTATAGTGTTATATGCAAATATATAAAATAGGATTTTATTTGATAACTAATGTTCAATATTGCTATTAGGTTTTACTTTGTTTTGCTTTTATTTTTGAACCATGGGAGTTCTTCATACATTCTAGACACTTTTTTTTCCAATGCATATGTTGGAAACGTCCCAATTTGGGTCTTTTGCTCCTTTTGTTTTGATATATTTTGCTGATGAGAAATTCTTAGCTTAAATATAGATTAAATATCTTCAGAGATGTTTCCATATTCCAGAACTATAGAGATCTCTGCAGTACTATCTTCTCATTACATCTGTTTAAAAAAATACTGCACTTCACATTTAAGGCTTTTATCCACCTGGAGTTCGTGTTTGTGTATGAAATGAGATAAGGATTCATTTCATTTTCCTGGCCACACACATTCCATAGGGATCATCATTTCCCTCTCCACCATTTATTAAATTACTCCTTTCTTTCCATTAATTTATAGTGGTTATTCTTTCAAAAGTCAAATTCCAAGTAGAAAAGGTCAGTGTGAGTTTCTTCATTTGGCTCCATTGAAATAACTGTCTCGCACTGTCACACACTATCTGGTTAGACAAGTAGTCACAGTGATCATCTCTGCTCACCCATATATATTTTGAACATTAGTTTATCTAATTCCATAAAAAATCCTCAGTTTTTTATATCAAAACTGAGTATTTAGATCACATCTGTAAGAGTATACGTCATAATAATGGTTCCAATTACAGAGCATATCTATTATTTTGGTCTTAATGTATTACAGTGAATTTTTTTTCCTTTTTTCAATAAAAGGACATACATATCTTCATAAATTTAATCTCTTAGTTGTGGAGGTAATAATGATAGTTTTGGAGATTTTAAAAAATATGTAACTTGTCCATTCGTCTTCTGTAGCCTTCTACAAAATGGGTTTCCGGAACTTAAATGCTGATACTGTTCCCTCCTTTAGACATCCAGTCTGGTATTCTTCCATGTGAACTTAGTTGTCACTTTACTCAGATAACTGCTTATTTGAAGACAAACCTTTAACTTTCTGATAACCAGACACTACCTGCTTTGTTTGAGAAACTTGTTTTCTCATTGCTATTGGGCTTTTGTTGCTGCTGCTGTTGTTGGTTTCTTGTTTTTTGTCCTATGTATGAAATCAAGAGGAGGTTAATCTATAAAGCCTATCCATTTATTAATGATTACATGGGGTCATGGTAAGGGACGTTGGGTGGAAATGGGGTAATAAGGACAATAAATGAAGACCAAAAAAGAGAAAATATTCTTAAATTGATTGTGGTGATAATTGCACATCTCTCCTTAATAGGACTATTAAATTGTATGATATATGAATGATGTACCAATAAAGCTATTTGTTAGATTTTATGGTGATGTTTGAGTGGAACAATGGTCAATGTTTTATGAAACATGTTTTGGGATGATTGCCATTACTAATCAGTACAAATGAATAACTAATTTAAGCAGGACACAAGCTATGTTAAGATGAAATACAAGATGCTAGTTCATTCACATCAATTTGCAAGTAACAAACCAATTTTGGTCACACTGTAAAAGAGGTGAACCAAGGATGAGAAACAGAAACCATCGCCAAGAGCATTGACATCTCATTTGGTTCAGTCCAGTGGTTCTCAACCTTCGCAATGTCGTGACCCTTTCATATAATTTCTCATGTTGTGGTAATGCCCCAACCATTTTTTTTGTTGCTACTTCATAACTGTAATTTTTCTATTGTTATGAACTAGGCCCTCAAAGTGAAAGGATCATTTGGCCCTCAAAGTGGTTGTGATCCACAGATAGAGAACCACTGGTTTACACAATTCTGACTGAAAAATAAAAGTTGAGCAAACTTTCAGGTCAATGGGCGCCAAAGCTGTTTCACCCTGAAGATAGGAGCAAACCTTTCCCTGGAAACTAAAAGCACGCAGGATCATGATCCTGAAGCATTTCTTGGAAAGATTGCAACAGGATATTATACATAATTTATCACCACAATTCTAAAGACAAAGTAATGTCTTTCAAGTCGGAAAGTGGTTCAGTCAAAGCAAAAGTAAACAAGTCAAAAACAAAGGTCATGGCAACCTTTTTATTTTTTTCTAAATTATCAAGGCATTTCGTTGTTTATTTTCTGAAAAAACTAAAGAACGATAGCTTCTACCTACTAGGAGAGTATTTTGAGGAAACCAAAGCTTGAGTAGAAACACAACCTTTGTTTTCCTGACTGTAGAGTTCAGTCTGTTTATATTGATTGTGAATAAGGAGAAATTTAAATTCACTTCCCACTGTGGGGGTGTTATATTCAAGGAAAGGAGAAATTATCAAAACTTTAATTTTACCAGAGGCAGTGAGGTCCACAAAAAAAAACAAAAAACTTTAATTTTGCATACTCAATATATAGACAGATATATAGATATATTGGTATGAAAATCAAGACATAGCTATATCAAAAAACTTTTAAAAACAGATAAATAACAATAATTTTAATAAAAATCACATAGTCCATGGCCACCACATTGGTGTATATCTGACCATATTTGTATAATTTTTCATATATTCAATTACCACAGATTAGGTACTATGAGCTTTGTACCAAGATGTGGGACTGAATTTTTTAAGATTAAAATCACACTATAAAATAAAATATTACTGAGGAGATACTTGCCCTTGAGAAGTATGTCACTGAAATAAAAGCTAAAAAGTTCATCCTGAGTTTGAAAGCACTCCTCATGTCCCCAACATTATTAATGTAAGACATTATTGTAAGTCATAAGTCAAGCATATTTTAAAGTCGTTTAACCTTAGTTCTTTAATGATAGCATAAATCTCACCTATGTGTAGTAGAAATCAACCCACTTTTGCAACATCTTGACAACTGGTTAGAAGGTGAATTAATTAAACAAAGGTCTGTTCATCTACATGTCATCAAATTAAATTGGGGCAATAGTTTCACTGAATTAACCAGCTGTTTGGGTGTTGCATAAATATAGTCCTAGTTTTAAAATTAAGAATTGGCAACATTTCTTCTGAAGGTTGCCAAGTCTGGGGCTATTAAAGGTTGTCCCAACCCAGGAACTTTCCACTTGTAGCTGTCAAAGATTTTTTTTTCTTTTTCCTTAATTAAGCCCAAATAGTTTAATGTCTGACTTGCCCCCTGATTGCAAACTAAGTGTCTTTGGAAATGTCTTTCAGGCCAATAGGCCAATCCATGCTGTGCTTGAGATTTATGGACACGTGACTGGAAAAGGTAGAAGGAAGAGATCCTGCAAAGAAGATGTTGTGCACAGGGTTATGAGGTAGAGGTCATTAAACAGGATTTACGATGGGAGGAAAAATGTGCCTACTTGGGACACTATGGCTGTCATGAACAATTTCTGTCAACTGTGAGGCCAGCCTTATTTCCATGCTGCAGGGACCTTTTAGACAACATCTGCTATCCTTAAAGAGGTCCCCGTCTTAGCCCTGAGCATCCACCTTGACGTGTTCTTTGTTCAACAGTCTAGCTTTGTTTGAATCCAGACTCTCTGTAGTCCTCTAAAAATAGACTCACATCACTTTTTGGACCTGATTTTCAGCAAAGTTTTCCATTTTCCCATTTTTACTTTCTTCTTTTCCAATGGGCACCTCTTTTCCCACCCCAAATAGCAAAGGCAAATGCAAAAATCAAGAACAATTCTTTGAACAGACACAATATCTTTGGCCCTAATCACCTTTCTGAGTTCTCAAAATTTATTGATAAATAATCCAGAAATAAATTCTGCCTTTGCAGAACACAGAAAACACAGACAGTAAGGGCACAATTAAGATTCACCTTTGCACCAGAAAGTCACTCTAGCTAACCATCCTTTCGCATATAATCCCAATGTGGGAGCCTTTGTGTGGTCAGGGACCCCAATAAACAATCCTCTCACAAAACCTGCTGAAAGTTTCATCACATCAGCTCTGAAACATACAGGCAAAGAATTACAAATAGAAGAAATATTTCACTTTCTCGACACTAAATGCAGCTGCTTATTTTTTTAGTAGCCTGATGTTGTTTTCCTTTTCCCATGTTAGGAAATTTTCTCTCTTAAAAAAATTGTTAAGAGTGAATCATTGAGACCCCACAAGGAGAGAATTGTGCTCTGTGGAGGACACCTGTGGAGAGGGCCACCAGGACAGACCCCCACAGAGCATGTCTGCTGGGCACACAGCCAGCCCCCCAGGCCGGCACTGACCCAGGTTACAGCATGCCAACAACGTGCTTTAATCCAAGCAAAATAAGAGCAGACAATCTTACAGCTTTTAAAGAAAAATCTAGTTCTTCCAGTGACCCAGGCTATTTTTCTTCAAATATTTAAAGGTCAAAAGCACCACTGTGTGCGTTTACTCTTATTTCAAACCAGAAAATTACCTTTATTGTATTTGATCACCCTCTCATTTTAATTTGCAGACTTGCTTTTTTAACAAAGCATAGTTTGGACCTTGTCCTAACATGCAGTGTGTATAATAATGTAAGAATTTATTTTTACTTATTAGCTAAGAACTATGTGTATTACTAACTTTGGAGATAAATGTTGCTTGAAACTATGCTTAAGTACTATTAGGTTGCTAAAAAATTGCAAGAGTGAGGTTTGAGCATTGCTCCTTGGAGAATTTACCAATCTTTATGGAACCCATTGCTCGCAGCTGTGGGGAAATATCCATCAGTAAAAATCACAGCAGTTTGAATTCCACGTCAATGACATCACTGGTATAATTGAAATATAATTCACATGTGGGAAGCAGTTCGCTACAAATCTGAAATTATCCTCAAACTGTCTAAACGGGGGGAAACTATAAAAGAAAACAATTTTATGATTTTATCTTCATTCATCTTTAATGCCCTTTTGTAAAACATTTGGATAATATTATCAGAGACCAGGCTTCTTCTCTCTTGACAGCAGATGATATTTTTAAGATATTTCTTTATGTAGTAGGAGAAAGACACCTTTCTGTAAGATCGGTGCATTACCAGTGAATTGTGTAACTTTCAATTACACATCCTCTAGAGGACGTTTTGCTCCACAAAGGAAAGCTTTCTGTTTAAAACTGACCATGAAACAATTCGCATCTAAAAACCTAAATCAATGTTCATGAGAATCTCCCAAGGAATCAGAAGTTGTATTACAAGGCATACATACCAGAGGCAAGTGGTTTGCTAGTAGAAACAAATGGGAAAGGCCCACTAGCCTACACAATATCTCTGCTATTAATTTGCTTCCTAGTAACTAAAAGATCACCTTAAAATGCTTTGATAATTTGTGATTGTTTTATGGGGTGAAAGCCCAAAGTGTGTTTTAATTATTAAGAACTGGTGTTCTCCTTGATGTCCTTCATCCAAGCAGAAGAGAAAAAGGTAAATCTGCTCCATGGCTATGATCAAGGAGGTAGAGCAGAACACTTAGTGAAGGTATTCACCCACAAGGGGCATCTTCTGCTCAAGAGGATATGTGTAACTCAGGAAACCAAGCTTCTAGGGTTTTGATGGTGGGCATTGCTCAGGACTCAGGTATTTAGGCAAGGCATCAGACTACTATGTCCTGTTGGATATTTTAGGTATAGAAATTCAGTGGCAAAATGAGTCCAACTTCCCTTTCTGGAGGAAAACATAAGTAATACTATATACATAATAGAAATAAGGCCATCAGGTAATGATTACATTGTTTGTTCATTGACCACAAATTGATTCTAACTCATGGCAATCTTAGTTATCTAGCATTGCAGTAACAGAAGTAACCACAAATGGGTGGCTGTCACCAACAAAAATGTACTTTCTCTAAGGTTTGTTAGCTAAAAGTCTGAATTCAGGGTACCTGCTCTTAGGGAAGGCTTCCTCTCTCTTACCTCTGTCCTCTTGTCCCTTACCTCTTACCTCTTGTCCCTTTGAGTTTTTGCTCCTGACTGATCTTCACGTGACTTGATAGCTATAGAGACAGTGAATTATTTAATGAGTTTTTTCTAGCCAAAGCCTGTGACTCCCACCAAGTGATCCTTTGCTGCATGTGTCTGGGTAAGAAGGTGGGGGGAGATACTCTTAAGATTCACAGATGAGTAACTGCTAACAGACTACATTGTGAGGGCCTTCCTGCTCTTTATGGAATAAGCTCTCTGAGAAGCAGAAGGGAGGCATCTCCCTATCAGCCGAAGCCAGGAGTCGAGTGCCTCCTTTGGTCCATAAGATCCTTGCTCAGTAACCTGGATCCAGAAGACAGCTGACACCCAACAAGCTGCAGAAGAACCAGTAGACTGAGCAAGAGACAGAGCAGTGAATTTCTCAGTCCAAGAGCAAGTAAAGCTGAGTGATTTGGCACAGAAGACTGGCTTGTGGATTGGAGTCTATCTGGACACTTCGTTTGAGGAATTGTATTGACTGGCCCATGGAGATAGAGTAGAGGCCTTTGGATGAGGCTTGCTGAACTGGGTTCTTTGACCCATGGGACTTGAGTTGAATGCCTTTGGGTTGAGACTTACTGTAGAGTTATATGGCCTTTGTGCATTTGTTAGTAAACCTTAAAGAACTTTGTAATTTGTTCTTATGGACAATGGTAGCCTGAGCATTTCTCACTTGCTTTGTAACCTGAGAACTTCCATAATAAACCCCTTAATTGTGAAGAGTGTCTATGAATTCTCAATGACCATTGGGAAAGGGAAGAGAGCCTGCCCACCATCCATAAATCACATATCATCACGTCAATACATTCATCCTAAAAGCACTTTGAGAGTGGAGATTTTACCTCATTTTGGATCACTTTTTAGAGAAAAAAGGAAAGGAAAAGGGAGAAGACCATTCAGTTGCTGTCATGAGACATTATGATAAGGTCACCCCAAATGAACAGATCCTCCCACAAGAGCAAGACGTGAAAGTTACAGGAAATTTAAGTTACAATAAGAGGAAGCATGTGTGTCTTAGAGAAGGCATTTTCATTTCTATTGGTGGGGACCCTGTCAGGAACAACCTACCATCAGGAATAAGCACAGGAATACTTAGATAGAACAGAAGAAGAGAATGATCCCAGTACTATGGGGTTTGTGTGTGTGTATAAGAAAGAGCTTTATATAAAAGAGCAATTGCAAATTGAGAAACATCCCAACTCAGTCCAGATTAAGTCTTATATTAGCCCATATGTCTGATACAAGTCCAAACAAATTCCCCTTCAGATTCACGCAGCACATACAATGAAGCCAAATGCAGGACGGCCACAGGTCAGTGGGTAGGTCTTGTGGATCCAGTGGAGGTGGAAGTATCTCAATGCTGGCATGGGTTTCCACATGTCTCTTCCAGCTTTCCGAGTGTCTCAACAGCAGGTAAGGAAAGGCAGAGAGAGCCTAGGTCTGGCTCCTCCATCATGTCTCCAAATGAAGTTATCAAGCAGCAACCTGATTGACAGGCTAGACTCCATCTCATTCACTCAAGTTGACAGCAGATTATGTAACTGCCACAGTAGGAATATGGGTAATTTTAAATTTTCTCCCTTAAGCATCCCCTCTTTTCCACCTCCATTTTCTATAAGTAACCTAGGTTCTGTAATACAGAAAAGTAAAGCTATATACATTTTTAGAATAAAAGACCCATTTTGTTAACCAATTAAAAATACCTATTTAAAAACTAATTTATTCTTGCAGATCTAGCTCCTGGAGGTTCGGATGACTGGATTTATGACTTGGGCATCAAATACTCACTTACAATTGAACTCTGAGTGTGGCAGTCATGTGCTTATGTTAATTTTATGATTGGAATGTAGGGATAGAGTCTACCCTGTTAATCTGGAGGTCGCCATTGAGTAGCCAATGAGGCCTCTGTGTGGGCATGGCTTTCTCCTGAGACTTCTGCGACATCTCGCGATATTTCCCTTGTGAAGATGAGAAGCTATCTTCCCCAGTTGTTGGGAGTTAGTCTTAGAGATGAGGAATCACAGAAAAGACAAGCTGGCAGCATCTGAGAAGCTGGAGTATCTGGCGGAGAGACCACACGGCTTTGCCCTGATGGAGCCACACCTCTGAAGCTGGGGTGGCCACATGGAGACCTCTGCCAGTGATGAGTTAATTCTGCTGTTGATGGATCCTGAGCCCTGGAAGTGAGGAGCCATGGGGAGACTCCTGCCAGCGCCGGGATTCTGCACCCACTGACCTGTGACTTCATGAGTCAGAAGGAGACTTTATAGATGGATATCGGGCATATGGGCTAATATCGGACTTATGACTTTGTACTGGACTGGATTGGGATGCTTTCTTAATGTCCTATTTCTCATATATAAATATTTTCCTTATATTGATATGCATATCTATGAAATTTATTCCTCTACTCTACCCGGACTAACACACTAAGGTAAAGGCACCTTTGGATTCTTGCTGCCTGAACATTTCATCAGACCAACTTGCAATGATCCTCTAGCCACTGTGCATAAAATAGTCCAACTTACTGATTCCAGCAAAACCAGAAAATTGTGTTAGTTTCCTTTTAAGTTTTGTCAAGGGTTTTGCTACAATATTTTCCTATTTCTCCTTTTTCTTTTTTTGTCAAAAGCCAAAATAAATGGCTACCTTGAAATTAACACAAGGGCTTATGTCTTTTCACTTTTTTTAAAAATGTGGGGGTTGGATTGTTTTCCCTTGATTCACGATGTTTGACTATTTAGACAAGTTCAATAAATAGAATTATACAGTGGTGTAGTGGTTATTTGTTGGGCTGAAAATCATATAACTGGCAGTTTGAGACCACCAGCAGCTACCGCTGAGGAAGAAAACTTTCTACATAGTTAACCCACAGGTGGGAGCAGGTGGTGGGTGGTTGGGAATGGAGGGGGGAGGGGTGTCGCTGTAAGTCAACATTGACATTCCATGGCAGTGAGTTTGGTTTGGGATCATACAGATCATTGTTTAAAGTTTAGGAAATAGCACAGTGGCTGCAACAATGCCTTGAAACATGGCAGTTGAGATGGCAAGATGTGCAGTATTTCCTTCTGTTGTACACTGGGCCCTGGGAGTAGGCAAGAACTTGGAAGCACCTAACAGCAAGTAACAAAAGGAAAGGTGATCAGAAACACATGAAAGATTTGTGCTTCCATCGAATCCTAAGTCTTCAAGCGGCATGACCACACCAAAGGCTGCACCACAGAGATCTGTTAGGGAAACGACACTAGGTGAACTGGACTCTACCTCAAACATACTTGATTAATTCTCCTTAACTGTCAGCAAGACACTCCAGTCACTCTTGCGAGACCACGCAACACACCAATCCCAGTACCATGTTTTCATTGGACAGTTTTGACCTAGTTTCTATCCAGCCCAGCTGTTCTCAACCTGACTCATAGCAATAATAAAATGACAGTTATGAAGTAGAAGTGGAAATAATTTTATTGTTGAGGTCACCACAACATGAGGAACTGTATTAAAAAGTCACGGCCTAAGGAAGGTTGTGAACCACTGATCTAAACCTTGATGATCTAGTTAAGTACTATAAAGTACTTAGACTTTAGCCTCTGTCTTTTCAAGGCACAACACCCTTTAAGGCTGCACCCAAAGGACACCCTGTGGAAAATGCTCTAATTGAAATGATCCTTTCCTCAAACTCACCTGTAGCCCTTGAACTTAAGGTTAAATGCCTTAGGGTAGAAGAAATAGATTATTGTCACCCCAAGTTTATGGAATTGGTGGCCCTTAGACTTTGGTTTTGATCTCTTGCTTTGAGTTATCCAAGAAAGGGAACTGAGGATCATCATATATTTGCTATTTGAAAGCCTCCTTTGCTTTACTATGGCATATTAATCTGATAGGCAGAGTTCTTCCTCTGTGAATGAATATTATTAGAAAATGTGTCCTATCACCAATGCCCATTGTTAGTGTAAATGGTCAGAAAAGAATTTACTATGTACAAGTCAACAATTCATGTAATGTGTTTTGTAGTTGGTTATTCTTGTACAATGTCCTTTTCTCAACAGTGTGTTGAATTCTATGTTATTGGGTAAATAATGATACTACCAGTAGAATTATCTTATGCCTCAGTGAGATGATTGTTAATATTATGACAAGGTTATGTCTAAAGTGAATTACAGAACTATATAAGTCATAGAGATGTGAATGGGTCAGGGGAATCACAATTAATTCTAGCCCTAATCTAAGAATAATCAGTCCTTCTTTATAACACAGGCCTGCTTGTCGCTCACTCTCCTGAAGCAATCACTGGAGATATGGATGCTGCAGGAGAATGTGATGCAGAAAGCAGATGGTGTCTGACCATGAAAAAAATGAAATTTTTTTATGTGATTATGTGATTCCCCCCTCTGATTCAGGTTGGGCCTGATCTGTTTTTCAACAGTTTCTATATTTAAATTTTTTACTTACTTGCTTGCTTGTTTTGTTTTTTCATAGAGGGTTTAACTCTTATGTGGATTGTCATTGTGGGTAGTCCTCTTGAATTGTTGTCATATGATTTTCTGTTTGGGGGCATATTAAACCCAGAATTGATGAACCTATAGAGACAAGAAGTAGAATAAGGGTTCCTGGGAGTTACAGTGGGGGAGTGGGAGTAAAGGGGGTGCTCGTATCAAGGAGTTCAAGAATGAAGAAAATATTTTTAAACTGATTGTGATAGCAATTGTAAAATACTGCTCTATGTGGTTGAACTATGGAATGATATGATTTCTATATTAACTCCCAGTAAGATAGTTGTTTTTTTTTTTTTTTGAGAAAACAAGCATCTGGTGTCTTAGAGGCTTGTTTTCAAACAAGCAGTCATCTAGATGAAGTGTCAATAAGTCCACATGGAAGAAGCAAACCTGTCTGTGTGATCCAAGGATTTTGAATAATAAAACCCAAATCTGATGAAGGGAATTGTATCAGAACTTAACTTGAGAACATCCCATTCCAGAAGGCTAAGGATGGAGAAGAAGGCCAAAAATCAATTTGCATGGTTCCTCTGTGGATTAAGACTCAGTAGTTATCCTCTGATCATAGTTAAGTTAATAGCCTTGTTACCAGACAGAGAGCACTGTAAAGTTTATTCTAGCAGATGCAGATTGATTAAAATGTAATACTTTATCATCTGATCTCTCGACAGATTTAAAATTTGTTTGAGCTTTTAATATCCAGCTTTCTTTTCAAGTAAGGTCTTTCTCTAGTCTATTTTATTGGCTTTTTGTTTTTTGTATGTTTTCCTGAATATGAATCCAGGATAGGTAAATATATAAAAATAGTAACTGGATTAATGACTTAATGGGGGTATGTCAGGGGAGGTTGGAGGGAAATGGGAAGCTAATAGTAGTACAAGGAGGAAGAAATTTAAAGATAAATTTAACCTGGAGGGGGTTAGGGGGAGGCTATGCTCTAAGATTGAACTATTCAATTTATGTGCCAATAAAACTGGTGGGGGTAGAAATGTTCTAGAACTGATGGTAGTGATGACTTTACAACTCCTTTTAATAAAACTGAACTATTGAAACATATGATATGTGAATGATATGTCAATAAAACTATTTGAAATATTATGAAAAATCTTGCCTTAGAGCTGACACTGAATCCAGACTTCCAATCTCCTAAACTATGGAGAAACATTTCTGTTAAAGACATCCACTTATGGTATGTCTGCTATGGAGCAGTACTAGATAACTAAAGCATTATCTTTTGAATTCCTAACAGTATTGTGGGAAAGGGGCCAAGAAATTCTTATGATCAGTAACCTCCCCTGTATCTGGTGCTAGAGTTGCATTGATCATTTTTGAACAAACACTATCATTCAAACACTTCATTGTTTAGTTTCATCTTGTGTCTTCTAAACTGTACATGTAAGACCCATATTCAATATGAAATTTCTGGAACTAAGGATAAGAAAATATATTAACTATTTTAAGATTGGTTAGCTTTTCAATTGGTACAACATATACATATGAAGACAATGTTCAATATCTTAATTTGGTGAGGAGTTATTTGACTTCTAAAGGTGTATGAATATCTGGGATGCAACTATTGGTCTCTCCCAACTAGGAGGAAAGAAGAATGCCAAAAATCAAAAGACAAATGGAAAAATTTAGTCCAGTCAACTAATGGACCATGACAACATCAATTTCCACAACTCTGAGATCAGAAGAACTAGATGGTACCCACATACCACTCTCAAATCCTCTGAAAAGGACTACATTAGAAGGTCTAGTATACAATGGGTGAAAAATATGAAATAGCACTCATAGTTATTTATGTTTTTGTAAATACTTTTATAACAATCCATACATCAACTGGATCAAGCACATTTGTACAGCCATCCTCATTTCCAACACATTTTCTTTCTACTTGAGTCCTTGGTATCAGCTCCTCTGTTTTCCGCCCTCTCTCTGCTCCCCTCTCATGCTCGTGAATCCTTGATAATTTATAAATTATTTTAATTTTCATATTTTACCTTGTCTGCTGTCTCCCTTGACCCACATTCCTTTGTTCATCCCCTGGAGGGAAAGGAGAGGGTTGTACATCAATCATTGTGATTAGTTCCCTGTGTTAGTACAGGTAGACTATAGTAACAAATTCAAGGACACACATATAGGTATAAGGAAAAGGTTTATATACAAGAGGAACAGGACATTGAGCCCAGTCCTGTTCAAAGTCATAAGTCTGATATTAACCCATATGCCCGAAATCAGTCGGAAGTCTCCTTCCGACTCATGAAGTCACAGGTCAGTGGGTGCAGAATTCTGGCGCTGGCAGGGGTCTCCCCATGGGTCCTTTCCTCCAGGGATCAGGGACCATCAACAGCATGCCGCTCCAGCTTCAGAGGTCTGGCTCCATCAGGGCAAGGCCGTGTGGTCTCTCTGCCGGATACTCCAGCTTCTCGGACACTGTCAGCTTGTCTTTTCCATGATTCTTCATCTCTAAGACTAACTCCCAACAACTGGGGGAGATAGCTTCTCATCTTCATGAGGGAAATATTGCAAAATGTTGCAGAAGTCTCAGGAGAAAGCCATACCCACATAGAGGTCTCATTGACTACTCAATGGCTATCTCCAGATTAACAGGCTAGACTCTATCCCTACATTTCAATCATAAAATTAACATAAGCACATGACTGCCACATCCCCCTTTTCTCCCCACCTTCCCCTTACCCTCAAGATACCACTTCTCTCATTACCGGTCTTGAGAAGTGTATCTGCCCTAGATTCTGTATGATGAGAGCTCGTATCTGTATCAGTATACTTGCTCTGGTCTACCCAGATTTGTAAAATAGAACTGAGTTCATGATAATGGAGAGGGATGTAGGGAGAAAGCACTAAAGAACTAGAGGAATATTGTGTTTTGTAGGTGCTATGCTGCACCATAGCCAGCTCGTCCCTTCCTGTGACACTTCTGTGAGGGGATGTTCAATTGTTTGCAGATGGGCTTTGGGACTTCATTCAGAACCCTGTCATTCCCACCATAATGGTTGTATGTTCTGGGTCATCTGATACCAGATTCTGTCGACATTGCACGATCACATGTATTGGTGCAGAATTCATCGTTATAAATAAGATTAGGCTTATGGGTTGAATTGAGACTGGTGGAATTCTGAAGACTACGACCCTTGTCTTTTAAGTTGGGAGCTGAACCCTGTTTTAGAATAATCAACTATTGATGATCAAAAGAGCAGCATTTGCCTAAGGACAAAATTCAGAAGGAATTTAGGAAAGATGGAGAAGCAGAAACAGGAAACCCAGCGATGGTCCCTTGAATGGATTGTTAGGGATGGGTTGAGTCATAATGCAAGAGTTGTTGAAAGGAAACTATAATCTGCTCTGTAGTCCACAGTAAAATGGTTTTGTTTTTTTCCCATAAAGAGATTGCTAACCTTTACTCATAGTTTTAGGACACTAATTGCTCTTAATTCTAGAACTAGTCACTAAAACATACTTTAAAAATGTAACCAAATTTGCCTGAGGCGATATGTTTTTTGGGTGTTTTTTTTTTTAATGGAGGCAAGATGCTACATTTGAGTAATTTTACAAAAGCTGATTTTAAAACAACAAAAACTTTTTTTTTCTGCCTAAGGCAAAACTTTTAGAAAGAGTGTTTATGACTGTAATCAGTATGTTCAAATTATGCATAATTTTGTTTCCACCATTCCTTTCTTGGATCACAAAAAGTCAAGTATAATTACTTATAAAATTGAGAATTCTATCCTCACTTTTGAAATGTTTTGCATGGACTCTCATTAACACTTTAGGAAAAGATCCAAAGTTATGATAGAGTACATATTATTGTTTCCTTTGCAAACATTATTAATTTTGATGAGAAATCACAAACTTCAGGAAAATGCTCATCAACTTCTAAAACCACTAGGATCCTTTTGGGACGATCTCATGGGCATGTAAAGTAATTAATTATTCATGTTTCTATTAACTTCCCATGGTGTACTGTCATTAGGTGCAATGCAGATTTTTGCCATAAAACCTGGTTTGAGATATGTCTAGGCTTTTAAAAATCTCATTACATTAAATAATTTAATGCTTGACAAAAAACTGTCTAAGCTCTGCAGTAAATAAGAACAACATAAAAAAGATTAAAACACGTTTATACAAAGTACTCTTGTGCAAGATCATAAAATCATGAGATGAGAACTCTTGATATTAAAATATAATAAAAATTCAAAAATAACCCCAAAGCTTTAACACAGGACAGGATGCATCTCTAGAGCTTTCTGTTACAATACTTAAAAATGTAAACTTTTACCAGAAAGGTAAGTTCATTTTCTTTGGGCTTATTATGTTATTTGTAGCAGAAATTGCCATGGTGCTGAACAGCTTAAAATAGATATGGAGAGAGAGAGTAAAAGTTAAACAATCTTGCAATTTGAGATGGATCATTGCATTGGGAAGGAGTGTGACTCAAACGTTTCAGAAATGGCTTGGTTAACTCTCTTATGGAAGAAAAGACTCGGAGAAGTCCCTGGGCCAGTGGATTTGAAAGGTAGTCTTTAAAATCATTGTTTGGGGGTCTACAATTTAAGTGTAGCCAACTTTGAGTCCATTTTTCACTGTGAATTCCCCCCCTTTCTTTCTTATACCCTACATGAGTTAGAAAAAACTAAAGAATAACACTCATCCATCAGGCAAAAGCAAAAAAGAAAATTCCATTACCAAAAGTAAAATGTCTCAGTCATTGAAATATAATCTCCAGCACTGATTTTTCTTTAACTTCTTGGATCAGATGTATCTTATTCATGATTCCTCTAATGAGGTGCCGCCCTGGACAAAATGTAAAGAAAGCAAAGCCAGTTTCTCTTTCTGGATTCTTTTCCTTTTCTTTTCCTCAACCACTAGGTTCTCCAACAAGTTGTAGGAGGTTTCATAGGCACCCCGAAACAAGCCAAATGCACGTCCATCCAGTTGATTCTGATTCATGGGGACACAATGTGATCCTGACTTGCCAAAACCTCTGGGAGGTGTGTGTGTGTGGGGGGGGGGAGGTATCTTATTTCAAAAAGAAATTTTAGTGAAACAGAAATGTCTGAGCTGAATCAGTTAATTGCTAGTGGTTAGATTTCAAGCACCACTCTGATAATTTGCCAGGACTCACTGCCATGAGTCTAAGTGGACTCATCACAGCACTACAGGGCAGTGTAGAACCACCCCTGGGGCTTCTGAGACTGCAATTCAGCAAGGGAGCAGAAAGCCCCATCTTATCCCTGAGACTTGGCTGCTGCAATCGACTAGATGGCACTAAGTTGTTTCTAGGTTTGATCTAACCTAGGAAATCATCTTTCGGCTCTATATGCCACAGTAACCAATGATGATCCATATGGTTTTTCCACTGAGTACATTTTGGCTGGAGACCGCCCACCCTTTCATTCTATTTTCTCTTAGTTTGATACTCGGTTGAAGGCTGTCAGTCTATTTGGTAACTGTTGGGTGAGGAATGTCATGTCCATAGGCTATACAAGGCCTATAAGATCATCAGACTAGCTAATATCACAAAGGCTTCAACAAAGAAAAGCAGTTCATGTAATCACATTAAAGGTGAGATGATTAACTGCTTAACCAAATATATAGCAGGTCAGTTTTTAAGTAGATATTTTTGTATTCTCCCTTCCCCCAACGATGTTATAAATGTCCAAAATGTCCGTTGGCCTCAAAAAAAGTTCCCCAACCCTACGCTGATGACACAATTCCCACCGTCTTACATCACCACAATGCAAAAAATTGACAAACCACTGGTGAAGTGATTATTACATCTGTCAATGAACTAATACCCTTCCCCATACATACAGACACATACAAATTTGGATCAGTGAAGAAAGGAGGAACGAAAGAAGATGGGTGACTGCAATCAACCACCATCTATACAGTGTGCTGTGTTTCTATAGTTCATTCCAATCAGCTGAGTGTGAACCTCAAGTGACAACCCACGCTTCTGACTCTGCTGTAAACAGGGTAGTATGTGGCTAAGCATGAACAACTGAGTTTGACTCTCAACCCCACTACCCATTGGTCATTGAGCCCTAGACCAGTGGTTCTCAATGTGTGCATTGTGACTCCTTTGGGAGTTGAACAGTACTTCCACAGGGGTCACTCAATTCATGACAGTAGCAAAATGACAGCAATGAAGTAGCAATGAAAATAATTTTACGGTTAATTTTATGATTGATTTTTGACTCCCAACCCCATCACCCATTAGTCATGGAGCCCTAGACCAATGGTTCTCAACGTTTGCATTGTGATTCCTTTGGGAGTTGAACAACCCTTCCACAGGGTTCACTCAATTCATAACAGTAGCAAAATGACAGTTATGAAGTTGCAATGAAAATAATTTTAAGGTTGGGGGGGAGGTCACCACAACATGAGGAACTGTATTAAAGGGTTGTGGCATGAGGGAGGTTAAGAACATCTTATTTAGACCAACTCCTTGATTTCCTAATGCCTCTGTATCTTCATCTGGTCAAATGGGGATGCTATTTTGCATGGTGAGTGTATGAAAGCAATGAACTAATGCATGTATGAGACCCAGAATACAGTAGCATAGTCAGAGTAGAGAAAGGTTGAACATCATCATTGTGGGACTACACGGTGTCCCTAGGCATCTAAAGAGTTTGCATTGGGCTACTTAACAAAGAGAGGCAATCTCCTTCACTAAAAGTCACAGTCAAGAAAACCCTGTGGAGCAGCTCTCTCTCACACTTGAGTTCTCCATGACTTGGAAGTCACCCAGTGCCAATAGGCTATTCAATGTTTAGGGTTTCTAATCCTCACACAATCTAGCATGTTTGCCGGAAGGAGAATTTCCTGATTTTTTGGGGGGGGAGGGGGGTGGGCATCACTACTCTCTGGTGGTGGGAGTAGAATGCCCAGCCTTTGCTGGAATTGAACCTCCACCCCAGTGGGCTGCAGTCCTGCTCACAACCACTATACTACCAGGGCTCAGCCCAACTTTCCTGGTTTCCATGAAGGTGTTATCTAGAGAAAAAGTAGAAAAGCTATGCTTGTGAGAAACTTCGAGCCTCGGTGGCCATTAGGTTGAGCCTTAGGTTGCTAATCAACAGGTGAGCAGACTGAACCTGCCTGTGGGGGAGGATGAGATGGTCTGCTTCTGGAAAGATTTATAGTCTGGGGAAACCAATGGGGCAATTCTGCTCAGTCCTACCAGTTTCAATAAATCAGAATAATGTATTTGGTAACTCAACTAATTATCACATTTAGTTCATTTAAGGCCCTCATCCTCTACTTTTGTACTTTATTCATAGATAAGGTCCAAAGTCAAAAGTGAGCTGGAAATTACTGTTATTGAAAGTAGCTTTTGAAAGCGGAGTTGATTTGCATTTGGATGGGCTTGACCCCCGGGTCAAGCAATTGGTTGGCAACTAAAAGGCAGGCTGTTGGAGGCTACCACCTTTGCTATCTTGGAAAAGCTATAGGAGTTTTCACTGGTACTCTAAGGTGGCTCTGAATGAAATTCAATTCAAGAGCAGTGGATGTTGATGGGCGGAAAAAAGGTTTGTTATTTAATTTGCAAAGAGATGGTTAAGGAATGAACCAGCTTCAAGAAGCAGATTCCTAGAGAAAACAAATTTTTGCCCAAGAAAGCAGAAGAACCTAACTGGCAGCAGGAGAGTTAGAGAGAAGGATGTGTTTCTATTGCTGTAAAGAGAAAGCTGCCTGACAAAATTATCCACCTTTGAAAGAACTGCCATGGAGGGGTGGGCTCCCTGCTTCTGAAAAAGTTAGGCCTGGGGCAAGCAGGGTAAGCAAGGTGCCCTCTGAAATTGGTGTTCTCTCTGACAGGGTTTTAGTGGAATTTATTTGTTCAACTGGTAGATGTAAGAAATGAGTGTAAAGCTTTGGGCTAAAATGTTAATATTTAAGTGGGAAAGTACTTTCACTGTGAAAGGGTTACAATATCATGCTGAAACTGTTCCCGTACAATCAGAATTCTTCTTCATTTTTTATTTGCAAATGATTTTACAGAAAATAGGGGGCCCTGGTGGCTCAGATGGTTAAGTGCTCCACTGCATTGGTTGGAAGTGTGAACCCACAAAGCGGCTCTGTCGAAGAAAGGCTTTGCAATCTGCTTCTGTAAAGACTACAGCCAACATCACTGCATGGGGTCTACCAGTGGAAAGATGGAGAAACAAATTATGGTGAGACACAATGAAATGATGTGCAATAGCAGGGAATTTGCAAAGCACTTCATTGCAGACGAGCCTGGAGTAAAGGAGGTGGAGTAAAATCACAAAAATGATAGACATTGCTTGAGTCCACCATGATAAAAATGTAAAGAAAGCTTGTCACAGGGAGGGCAACATTCATGATGGTTCCCAAGAATGGGGAAAGAGAGAGAAAATCACTAAGTAGGTCACAGACATTAATCTACATAGGTGGATAGACAAGATGAACAGGTACAAGTGGATGAATGAGACTACACCCACAACCACATAAAGATGTGACAGGATTTCTACATATGTATTTGTAAGAGCTACAAGTATGTACATATATAAGATAGAACATGCAAGGGACAGAGAGACAAAATCTTCTTAGCTACACCCAAACTCTTTGGAGAAAAGAATTTCTAGGTCTATGGGTTCAGAATCATGGCCAGGGTGATACCAAGGTCAATTGGCTTCAGTAGTCTACAGAAACAATGTTCTAAATCCTATTTGGTGAGTAGCAACTGGGGAATTTAAAAGCTTGTAAGCAGTCGTACAAGATGGAAGCATTGGCCTCTCCTCATCAAAAGCAAAACATAATCAAAGATATTTAGTCCAAAGGATAGACCATGACTCTGAGAACTGAATTGTGCCTCTTACTATTGCCAATCTGTTGAGGGAGCACAACAGAAGTTCCTGGATCCAGTGAAAGACAATGTGGAACAAAATTCAAGTTCTTAACAAAGACCAGGCGTACTGGTTGGATAGACTCCGGCTCTTCCCCATTCTGCCAGCTTGGAATGGAACTCACCCCCACGGCGTAAGCTTCAGCCAAACACTAGCCAACCCTACAGGGTGAGGACCACCACCAGGGAGGATATACTCCTCGGAATAACCAAAGCAAATCAAATCAAAAGAGCAGCATTAGCCTGTGAAGAGAGGATAGGAAAGATGGATGAATGGACCAAGCAAACACATGCAAGATGTGGGAAGAGTGCCCTTCCATTGTGGTGTTTGCAACCAAGGTCACAAGATGAAATGTGTGTGCATTGTCTAGAGGACAGCCAACTTGCTATGTAAACTTTCACTCAAATCACAGTAAGAAGTTTAAAAATAAGATGGAAACTCTACCGGGGCAGTTTTCCTCTCTCATTTGGAGTTTGCTGAGTGTGAATGGACTTCATGACAACACTAACTTCTAGAGCAGTGGTTCTCAACCTTCCTAATACTGTAACCCTTGAATACAGTTTCTTAAATTTGGTGACCACTCCCAAATATAAAATTATTTTCATTGCTGTCATAACTGTAATTTTGCTACTGTTATGAATCAGGCAACCCCTGTGGAAGGTTGAGATTCACTCATCTTATGTGAACATGATGGTAAGCTAGTGATCTTTAGTGTCTTTATAGAAACAGATGCAGAGTTTCCAGTGAAAGGAACTTGATTCTGAGAATATTCATGACAAAATCGTCTTCCTATTTTGGTAGGCCTGGGGAAGTATAAAGTGTTAAATAGGATAAACTATAAATACAAGCAATAAATAACAAAGTTATAAGAACTCATGTGGTTTAGAAATGCAAATTGATTATAAAAATAGTATATAGACTGACAGTTCTTCCAAAATGGGGCATAGAAAAAAAAATTCTGCAAAAAATCCCCTGGAGGAATGTATGAGTCATTTTCATGAATATGCCTGATTATTTTTTCGAACCTCATGGCATTAATCACAACAAACTGAGGTAGGCAGTAACTTCTTGAGATGGCATAAAAAAATCCCTATTAAAAGTCTCAGGAAATACATAGTCTGCTGTCATCAGACATAGATTTAGGCCCTCATACATTAAGGTTACAAAATACTTTATGTTTTATTTTCCATTTTAAAATTAAATAATATTTTATTTAGGAGTAATCATTGAGGTTGTACTTAATTCAACATTCCACTGGTCAGTATTCGCAAAACACAAAATGTTTCTGTAGCTAATTCATTTTATTTCCCTTAAGAAGAAAAAGAAAATAACAATTTGAGGGTCAAATAATAGCAACTGGAATTAAGTGAGTATGTGATTTCAGAGTTACAAAATATGTGCATGTGGTAATTGGTCATCCCTAGCTTCATTTTATAGATATGGAAAGTGGAACATGGAGTTGTTAAAGAAGCCAAAGTTCTAGGGATGCTTGAGCCTCACTATTCAACTTTTGACCACACTGTTTTTGCTACAAGAAATCCCTGAAGTTTTGAGGAGTGGACCACTTTCTCCATGCTGAGGCAGAGGCACAGAGAGTAAGGAGAACTCAAGAGGATGTCTAAATTGTGCACCCCAGTCTGAATGTTCAAGAGCAAACTTCAAGTTGCATACTGCGTTGCCCCAGCACCCCAATCTCAAAGGAATAGACATTGATGGCAGTGACAGTTAAACAGAAATCTCCTTCCCACCTCTTGTCCGGCTGTCTGAGTTAGTTATCTTTCATATCGGTGGTAACTCAAAATGTCACACTTTTCCTTATCTGATAACCCCTTGAACGTGTAGGGGAAGAAGGGCAATATTTCTCCCCTATCTTGCTTACCATGCTTGAGATAGGAGATAGCTTGTCTTACTCAGTCAATAGACACTGTGCAATGACTTCCCGGTGGTTCCCAGAGCTTATTTCATACCTGCCAATATCTTAGAGACCTTTCTGTTGAGGTCTCACTATTGCTGCTAAATAGAGAAAACCAGGAGGTGGGATTAAAAGAGGAGGAGACTCTGAAAAGTTCTACTACTAGAGACTGAAAGACCAAATGCCCTGCCATTGATTCATGGCAACCCCATAGGATCGAGTCCAAGTGCCTCTGGGGTTTCCTGAGTCTGTAACTCTGATGGGACTAGAAAGCCTCATCTTTATTCCCACAGAGGGGACTGGTGGTTTGAGACTGCTGACCTTGGGGTTAGCAACCCATGTGTAGTTAGCCACTACTCCATGACCAGTCACCCTCTGCCTTCACCACCACTCCCAGGTTACCCAGTCTTCCCCAAGACTCCCAGAGTTTGTTCTCCCCCTTGTCTCTGGCCCCCTTTTTTCCCTACAGTATATTTTTTCCTTAGCGCTTAAATTATTGCTAGAGGGTGGCTTGGGACATGAATAAAATACAAGATAGCATATGTTTAATTGGGGGTTAAGTGAATGTTCAGATAACACTGTTTTCATTTCAAGCAATGTCTCACAGTTGGCCAACATGAGAGAAACAGATGGGTGGCTATCTTCATTTTTCTAAATATTTTTCTGGAGAGTGAAGACATGTTCACAGCAGAGGCTTTATAAAGAGTCTCTTCTCCCGCTCCACTAGTGAACCTTCGCTGTGTGTGTGTGTGTGTGTGTGTAAAGGTTTATCTGTTTCTTCTAAAACACCTCACTGAATGGAAAAAGATATCGCTAGGTTACTAAACACCACGGCATTTGCTTTGGGCAACATTATCTGGGGATTTTTATGCTCTCCTGACTCCTTTGCCTTATCTTTCTTCCCTCTTCACAGTTCACACTTACACAAACCGTGTCATTCATTGTAATGATAAAGCAAGTGCTGAGTGTTTAGCTTTCTGTCTTGTCCTTGGATGTTAAAACTGACAGCTTAGCACCTCTATTACTTTTTATCTGTGAGTCATTGCCCTTGCCAGTACTCAAGATAAGAAAGTCTCACACTTGCCAGAGGGGAGGAAAAAACAGGGGATCTGAAAGAAACACAGGAGGGCTGGGCTATCCTAACGGACAAACTGGGGGGGAAGGAGGCTGTTTTGAAAACGAAGGAGTGGGGGTGGGACGGGACATGCCATTCACAGCGACAGAGTTATAAATGAGAAACTGGTGTGATTTAAGTGACTTCCTAAGCAAAGTTGATTTTTAACCACCCGATTAACCAGTGTAAACATCTGAGGGGCTGTAAAAATCTAACACCCCACCTAATTTTAATGCCAATGCTAAAAACAACAAAACCTCTTGTCAAAATGCGAGACATTAGAAGAAAGAAGAATCAACATTTGAAACCACTGTACTATATGTGTGTGCATGAGAAAATTCTGTGACACCTAATGTTGCTCCCGGGTCTGGATTCACTGCTACTCGTTCAGAAAGGCTGAGGGATGAAAAAGGAGTGTGTGTTCTCCTTCTGGCCTCCAGTCCCTCTAAGAGAGGGAGAAGGGGCTCTGGAGACGCTGCTGTCAAAACAGGTATGCTGCTGTTGGATAGGAGGGGATGTTAAGCCACCCGAGGCCCAGAACGAGCAACAACCTAGTGATTTGCTCCTGTAAAGATGACAGCCTAAGTAGGACTGTGGAAACGGTCCCACTCTCTGTTCTAGAGGGTCACTGATAAGAGCTAAGTGCTCCACCACACTCAACAGCACAACAGCATCCAACAACTGCTTTGGAATGTAGATTCTAAGCCCCAATTTTGCAGTTAGGGGTCTCTTTCCCCAATTACAGATTTGGAGTCCCAACATAGTGTAATGCTTAACACACGTGGATGTTAAAAGTTTGGAGGTTCAAGTTCATCCAGAGGTGCCTTGAAAGGAAGGCTTAGCGATCTATTTCTGACCAATCAGCCATTGAAATAAACCCTGTGCACACAGTTCTAGTGACTTCCGATTACTAGCTACCAGTTCTGCTTCAATCTCAATTTCTACCTATTCTGAAAATCAGCAGCACATGTCAGTGACAGATATTCACTCATTCTCTCTTTTCCTATCCAGGTAGATATCCAGGAAGGGGGTGGGGCAGGTCAGGTGGGGGGTTATCACTAACCTTGTGGTTCATGGCTTGGAAATGGAAGGATGCAGGTTTTCTGGTTACTGGTTCAAGTAGTGTTTACAGGCAAAATTCTGTGATGATATTTCATTTATTTCAACGTTCCCGTATAGGACCAGTTCCTGCTTTTTCCTCTGGTGGAGAATTTGTTGTGCATTGACTTGCTCACTGTAATTCGAAGGTCAGGAGTTTGAAACCACCAGCATCTTCAGGGGAAATACAGGGCTTTATAGCCCCACAAAGAGTCTCAGAAATCCACAGGGGCACTCTACCCATCCTGCAGGATCACTGTGAGGTGGCATGGATTTGATGGCAGTGAGTTTGGTTTATTGGCATTGACTATAGTGGTGTGGTGGCACATTAAGTTGGGTCAGAACCATACTTCTATCGCGTCCTCTCGATGTCTATTTTGTTCTGTGAACAACTTTGTGAAGTTCTGAAGAAGCATCCACCATACCTGCCGCCCATGCTGTGCCAGCTGCTTCCCAGTTACAGTGACTTTACAGTGGAATCAGACTCCAAAACATTTGCAAGGGAAACTGTGCAGAGCCTTCCTAAAGGCTTATAATTCAACTTGCATCTCAAGTGCTTCACAGTGATCTTGTTGCATTTGCCAGTTATGGTAGAGCTAATTTTAACTCTTAGAGGCACCAGGAGATCAATTCGAACAGACCGATAGGTTTTTCTTGGCTGCAATCTTGATGGGGGAAGATCGTGGGCTGGATCTTTCTCCCTTAGAGCTGCCCCTTGGGTTTGAACGGCAACATTTGGGTCAGCTGCTGAGAACTACACCCTTCGACTTCTTCACTCCCTCAGGCTCCTTTAATTCCATAGCACTGAATTTTAGTGACCATTGTTAGAGAACCTTCCCTAAATGCCTTACTCTAGAAAAGAAGGGTTCTTGTTGCACATGTAGTCCTTTACTTTACACAATATTGGATTCCGTGTGTGATTGTCTGAATAAACAGGTCTGACACTACCGAGAGTCAGCCATGACTGGGGGAAACATACTTGCAAAGGTGAACTAGTGCTACAGTTAGCCTGTAGCATTCATCTAGGTATGAGCATCAGGCAGGAGCTCAGAAGAGGCAACAGAGTATGATCCAAAAATCCAAACCCACTACAACAGATTTCTGACTCTTAGTAATTCTTTAGGATAGAGTAGATCTGCTCTCTAGGGATTCCAAACAGCAATCTTTATTGAAGCGGACGACTGCATCTTCCTTCTGCAGAGGGACTGGTAGGTTCCAAGGTCTGACCTTCCAGTTAGCAGCTTCACGTGCTAACGTTTACACCCCCAGGGATACTGCACAGCACCTCCAGTGAGCCGATGTATAGAATTCAGAAGGGACTTTTGATTGCGTCCTATCTTATAGACTGAGAGCTGGAGGTAGTGGACATTTAAATGGCTTTACTAACATCCAGCTCCCTGACTGGTACAAATGTTTTTGTGAGTGGTTCAAATCCATTCACCAGTACCTTGGGTGACAAGGTCTAGCTCATCCATCTCTATGAAGATGACCCCCAAGAAGAGCCCAAGGAGCTCACTTCTCCTCAGACACACCTGCGGTCACTCAGAGTCCGAATCAAGTCAGAGGCACAGCCGTGAACATCACCGCGTGAGTATGGGCTGTGTGGTGATAGGGAAATTTCAGTCTGACCTGGAAAACTGATGAGCCACAATGATGACGTACATTCCCTCTGAATGGCCTCGGAGTGTATTGGGAGGCGAGCTAAAGCAAGAGAGAAGACCTTTCTCCAAAGAAGGATGCCAAAGACACTGAAGTGACTTTAGCAAAAGCGGGTAAAAAGTGATCTGGACAGAAGAATCATCAGGAGCAAGGCACACAGGATGGAAAGGGAATTTCAGATAGGTAAGAAAGCTAAGAAACAAAAAACCTAACCTCAGAGCTTCCCTAAGACTGGAAATCTTTGCAGGAGCAGACAGTCTCATCTTCTCTAGGAACAACCTGGAATGCCCTGACCTTGTAGTTCACAAGTCCTTGTGTGGTCCATGGCACAGGGCTCATTACAGAGTAAGGAGGTAAGAAAATAGCATGTGCTACAGAGAGGTAAGTAGAAGCCAAACACAGGAAAAGCTACAAAAGACACATTTAAGAGTTTGAACTATACTCTTAGGATAATGAAAACCCCAAAAAGGTATTTAAAAATTGTGTCACAAAGATACGAGCTTTCAGAGTATCACTTGACTGCAAGATAGAGAAAAGCCCAAAAAGTCTGCTAGAAAGAAGGCTGTGGCACAAGCTAGAGCTGATGGCAGTCTGAATTTGCGTGATTTCTATGAAGACAGAGAATGCAGTCAGAGCACATGTAAGCAGGACTTGCTAACTGATTGAATTGGAGGTAAAACCGAGAGACACATCGAAGATGACTTCCAGGTTTCAGATGCAGTCATTTGGATGGATGGAGGTCTCCTTCTTTGAGTTAGGGGTTTAGGAGGAAAAGGAGTAAAGCTCCTGGTGGTGCATTTAACTTCAGCTGTTAACATTTGACTATGCAATTTGAGATGCTATGAATCAGAGCTGACTTGATGGCAGTCGATTTAGTTTTGGGTTTGGTGCACCCATGGGAAGAGCCCTTAATGGACTACATGTAGGGCTGCTAACCATAATGGCAGCAGTTTGAGCCCACCAGTTCTTCCTTGGGAGAAAGCCCCCAGTGGCAGTGTGACCTTGTCGTATCAGGTCAGAATGGAGTACATGGCAGGGAGTCTAGTTTTTCCTTGGACTGGGGTTGGTGGTGGTGCTGGGGGGGTAAACACTGGATTGCTAATCGCAAGTTTGGTGATGCAAACTCACCAGCCATAACTTAGGAGAACATTGAGACTATCTGCTTTGGTAGAAATATACAGTCTTGGAAAGTCTATGCATCATCACCTGGGGTCAGGTTTGACTTGATGGCAGCCAGTTTGGTAAGTAGTTGAATATGTTTAAAGTTTTGGTGAAAGATCTGGACTGGAAATATCATGATGTTAAATACCAGCATAGAGGTGTAAATGGAATTCATGGAAGAAGATGAAATAAAGAGAATGTAGTGGACATTGTGCAAAGAGTGGAAAGGGAGAAGGTGCTCAGCTGCTAACCCAAAGGCCAGGGATTCAAGTCTACGCACAGGTGCTTCCAGAAGAAAAGGAAGGCTGTGTACTCCTCAAAAGTACCTACCATTGGAAATTCCCACAGAGCACACAGTTCTACTCTCAGGGGCATGCAATGATTGATTCTCTGGCAATTAGAAGAAAATGAGTCAAGCTTCCACCAAAGGAGAACAGACTTCTGATTCTATCATATGTTGATGTCCACTGTCCAGGCCACATACTCATGCCACCATGCTTACTCATAGTAGTATTTCATTTAAAAATCCCAACACACAAAAGCTACTTTGCATAGCACCAGTGTGCAATGATTAAGCACTCAACCACCAAACAAAAGGTAGCCACTCTACAGAAGACCTGGCCGACTACCCCCAGAAATATAGTTGCTACTGTTAGGTACCATTGAGTTTGTCCTGGTGCACAGATATGCTATACACAGTAGGGGAAAAGAAACACAAATGAAACATAAAAACACTGCATGGTCCTCTGTATTTACACAATTGTGGTTATATTTGAGTCCATTGTCACAGTCATGGGCCAATCCATTTTGTGGGGAAACTTCCTGCTTTCCACTGACCCTCTTCTGGAAACTGCTCCCTCACAGAACATGAACAGAAAAAGTGAGACAACGCCTTGCCATTCTCGGTTCTAAGGAGCAATCTGCTACATGTCTTCCAAGGCAGGTATGCATATCCTCCTGTCAGTCTGCGGTACAATCCATCTTCTTCACCGACTTCATACTTCAAATGCATCACTGTCTTTTGGTCTTCCTTATTCACTCACTGTTCAGCGTTCCATATGGATGAGGTGATGGGGAAGACTACAACTTGGGTCAGGCCCACCTCCGTGTCCAGTTCTTTTTAGAAACATAGAGGGAAAGCTGCCTCAGCATTTCTCAAGCTGGATGAACAGAAGAAAAAACAGTTCAAGCCTCACTCTCACTGTCATCGTGAAAGACTCTTGCGGGGAGGATTGACTCCGCAGAGAGGACAGCCAGGGGATTCTCCTCTGCATTTCTACCCTGTCCTGTAGGGCCACCAGTAATCAGGATGGATTGAAGGGCACTCCACGACAAGTCGGATTTTCCTAAGATAAAACAGGCAGAGATGCTAAGACGGACACAGGATGGCCACGTGGTAGCTTCCATCACTACCAAGCAGGCAGAATGATCATGTTTAAGAGAAGTAGCATCTCTCTATGTACTTTCACACTGTGCATCTCCTAACCCGCGTGAGAAATCCACGTACAAATGATGGTGGCCTTGATGCTATTGACAGCTGGAAAGAGAAGCATGGTAAATCATTCTAAAATCGGTACTTCCACTTCAAAGTGAGTCCTATCCTTTGGGGAGAGGGGGAGCACTACACACAGGTGATTTGCGACAGTAGAGATCAATGGGTTTGAGAGTCAGGGTTAAAGGCTCAACTCTATAAACCACCTCCACTCCTCAAAAACAGGCAGATAGGGCAATCCCAAGTATGGAAGTATGGAAGCGAGGGCTTCCAAGGCCCATATTCACCACCAGTTGGTTACCACCAACTGGCTGTCCTTCCTGGCCCAGAGGAAAAAACGGGGAAGTCCAGGCACAGACTTGACTGGGGGTTCTATAAGCCTAAATCCAGTCTCTACTGGTGAGAGTTCTTTTAGCCTGGCAGCGTTTTCAATCAGCATTTACCACTCTTTCAAACCCAAACGGGTGACGGTGCACGCGTGATTTTTTTTCCTCCAAGGCTCCTGTTCATTTGCTTGGAAACAGGGTTCTATACTTATCATCTTAGTTATTGCACGAGACGTATGCTTGCCATCATCGTTTATTAGAGGGGCCTTTTCAACCACCTCCCCCTCCCCGAGCTCCACTCCAGAGTGGCTATTTATCAATCAGTGGATAGATTTCAATACGTTCAGTTTAACCTCGTTTTTTTTTTTCTTACATGTTTGGAGTCAGATACAGCCATCCAGCATGGATGCTAAAAGAAACTTCTGTTCTTTGTAAGCACTGTTTGTTTACTATTTGGCTAGTAGGCGAATTCATCCATTTGCATCTGGAATTGAAAAGTCTCTCCCTAACAGGCAACCTAACTTTCACTCCGGAGAGTCCCTCTAAATACCCCCAGCTCTCCTAGCTGGCCCAGTCGGTGCTCCCTATTTCTTGGGCACTCCCTCTGGCCCTTCCCCTTCCTTTGAGAGGTGCCTCTCAGGCCCCGGCGGGGACTTCTGGCAGCGCGAGAGGCTGGAAAATGTAACCGTGAATTTCCTACAATCTCAGCCCCACTTTCTCCCTGCCTCCCCGCCTTGTTATTGTCACGTGGCCCCGCTTCCAGCCCCGCCTCGCGATCCCTTCGCTCCGGGACTGGGCGCACGGGAGCGGAGAGGAGGCGAAAAAGTTTCTTCTGCGCGCCGGGCCAGCAGGGGCTGCGGAGCGTCCGCGCGTCGTCCACCGCTCCTCGGGCTCCGCGGCCAGCCTTCCCTCCCCGGAGCCGGGCGGCATGAGAGGACTTCGCCGCCCGGCGTAACGAGCAAGACCTGTGGCCGCGAGCGCGAGGGGACCGCGTGCGATCGAGCGCCCGCGCCCCGGCTGCCCGTCGGTGACCCGAGCCCGGTGCGCACCCGGCGGCGCGGCGTCCGGCCGAGCGCGAGGCCGCGGGACCGGCGATGGGAGCGGCGGCGGCGCTGGGGCTGCTGCTGTGCGCGGTGCTGGCGCGCCCGGGCCTGGTGGGGGGCGGCCGCGGCCCTGGGACGCTGGACCCTCCCGCCGCCAGCCTGGCGCAGCGCCCCTGCCCGCCTCCCTGCCGCTGCCTCCGAGACCTGCTGGACTGCACCCGCCGCCGCCTGACGCGCCTTCCCGAGCCGCTGCCGCCCTGGGTCGCTCGTCTGTAAGTCGGATTCCCGGGGGTTTCGGGGACTGGGCCGCGCTTGCAGGGGAGCCGGCGCCAGGGGGGAGCGTGGGCACTTGTGGCTGGACGCCTGGTGCCCTCTTGCAGGGCCGTTTCGCCTTGCCACGCCGGGAGCAGCTCTTCCGTGGGCATGGACATGGAATCTTGGGGGCCCCCAACACGCGTGCCTGGGTCGGTGAGCCCAAAGGAGGGCCTCCCCACCCCCACCCGTTGACTACTCTCCAGGGACTAGATCGACGTCCTGTGGCTAGAACTCATGCTAGGGGTTCGAATCCGCCCCCTTGCCAGTTTGAGGGCCCGCAGGCGGCCACCGCGGGTGCCCACTGTTCCCTTGCAGTTCGCTCCACTTAAGCTTCTGGCCCTTGTCCGCTCCCTGGCAGGAACCGCGTGCACCGCCTCTCCTGCCAGTGTCTCCCTCATCAGAGGTCGGCTTGTGGCCAAGCTTAGGTAGACATGCTTTTGTTGTTTCCCCTGTGTGTAATTTTGCACGAGCAGAATTAGCGTGACTTCCCCTGGCCCCACTCGACCACAGCCTCCTTCCCTTAAGAATTCGGGAAGACTGAGCAGAAGGTATGGGAGGGAAGAAACACGTTTTTCACAATCAAGGGAGCAATGTCTGAGCTCCTTAGCGTGCCCGGACGGTTTCGTGGGCGAGAGTCTGAAGGCTTTTTATGTAATGCAAGTTTGGGGAGGTTGTGAGGTCTGGAAGCAGGCTCTCGCTGCCAGCTGCCTGGAAAAACCGGGAAGCATATGTCGTTTCGTTGGAAATGACGATTTTGTTCTGTTTTTTCTATCTCCTGTTCTCCAACTGCCCCCACAATCGATGTGAAATACAAGGCACCTCAAATTGTCCTTTAAAAAGAAATCGTTTGCTCATTCAAAAGAAAGCGTGTTCGATTTGGGCCTAACAGTTGCCATGGTCATTCTAGTTCTTAATCTTAATCAGTAGTAGAAGCTTTGGTCAGGGAGTTTAAGATGAGGAAACAAACATTTTACCTCATTGCGCTAACCGAAACCCCCTTATTCAGGAGGGTTGGATTTTGTATCAACATACTCTTTGGTTCGTGCATGTGAAGGTATGTGTGTCTTAAACAAACTAGGTTATAAGAAATAAAAAGGAACATTACAGAGGATTGGATTGATATTTAATCTCTTATCATGGAGAGGCCTTACTTGTTTTTTGTTTTTTTTTTTATTACAACTCAAGAAACAGATAAGGGCCTTAACCCAAAGCAGGAAGACTTTCAATTAGTTGTGACTAATTCTGTTCAATTGCCTCTTGTGGAGGTCATGCTGCCTTATTCAGGAAACATGAATAGCTCTATTGACAACATATGGAACCGAACATTTGAATGACTGGAGGAGGCGAACACCTTTGAATAATACAGGGATGAGAAAAAGCAAATGGGTATCAAGGTTCCTGGAGTGAGTTTAGGTATGGTTGAGTTTTCCCCCAGATCTAACTTTCATTCAGAGAGTTCTCACTTTCTTTTGGATCCTTTAGTGTGCCGTGCATTTTTATTTTCATATTGTGTGTGTGAATTCAGATGTCTTAAAAAAATAACTGGCTTGCTCGTGATTCAATGTTGAGTTAAACCCAAAGAGGTTCAATACCTATTTAAACATTGTCTTTAAAAGTAGCTGACCTAATTAGGATTTTGTTTTACAGATAATTTGGTGGCACACTAAAAACAAATTACAGTTGATTTGGTTAGCACAGTCTTTAATTACATTTCCGCCAGCAGTAAATTGTCTCAATGCAAGTCCACATTCCTTAAATGTATGTGAAAATAAGTTCCACTTGTATAAATAAGCACTAGGTCTGTTGTCAGAAACCCCGCTGGGATCACTCCTTGGGCAGCTCTGTCTTTCTTGTTCTTCTGGGACTTTTAGCCATTTTGGTGTTACCAAATCTTCCTGCATTCTTTATTGTAAATGTTTCTTTTGTTGGTGCCCAAAGCATGAGACGTCTCCTCTCCTCCACCTTTTAAAAGTGCAGAAAGACATATAAATTGGACTTTACCTTCCCCATTCCTTGGTACAGGAGGCTTAAGATAGCGACTACTTAAGCTTTACATAATCAGACAGGCTTGTAAGTAGAATCTTTGTTTCAGAGTTCAGAATTCAGTATAGACACGCGTGTTATCTCCCTCCCTCCCCTCTCCCCCATCCTTTTCCTTGAAAAATTAAAATAGTAAAAGTTTTTCTTGGGAGTAGTTTCAGGAAAACATTCATGTGTATCTTCGGCTCCATAGGTTTCACCACTTGTTGAATTTGCAAGTAAAAAAAAAAAAACTCCACCTCTATGACAATGTGTGTGCTTGCATCTTTCGTTTCATCGTATTCGCCTATCGTTGATTGCCAGATGTGCCCACAAGGGAGAAATGGAATTGTTTGAGCTGGAAACTGGCGGTGCTGGACTTGGTGCTCCTCCTGTCATCAAGCGGCCTTGAATACTTTCATGAAAGTGCCTCTTCACACCGGAACTATTTGAAGCAGCAGTGCATCTAACTGCTTCTAAAGCTAGACTGGCGTTTACATCTAGAGTGTGTGCTTACAAAGAGTTTTAAACCTACAGAGGAGGGCTTGCTGGAATGTATGGTGCTTTGCCAAAAAAGGGGAAAACTGCTCAGTTGCCACTGAGTCCTTTGGAGCTGTAGTAAATTCTCAGTGGAATTTCAGAATGATTTACCTTATCACCTGGAGATGCCTGAGTTCGCCGCAACAAGGCTCAGGCGAAAGTCCTAAGGGAGTTGCTGGTTGGTGTGACTTCTTCAGTGTTGGCTGGCCTAAATCCTTGGGCCTGCACCAGGTCGAGGCGGTGGGGGTGGGGATGTGGGGTGGGGGGGAGGGTACTAGTACTTATGGTTTCCACAGCTGCTTTTCTGTATTTTCCAGACTAAAACTTGAACATAGCAGGCTGATTTATGAGTCACTTTGGATCAGTGTCTTAAAACAGCTACAGTCTGGCTTTTTGTTTTTCAGCCGCCCAGATTTCTGCTGAATTAGCAGCTCTGCAGGCCCCAGTGGGATTGATTAAGAAGCTGTGCTGGATTTGCATTTTAAAAATTGACTGGGAAATCAGATTTCCAAATGCTAAGAGGAAGAAAATGATAGCTGGAACCAATTGCCGTAAATTAATTATTTTCCCATATATTTATTCTCTTGCTAATATGCAGGAAGGGAGAGAGGAACGTCTCCCTTCCCTGCAGAGAGAGGTAGACTTTCAAGCCTGTGGCCTGCTGCGTTCTGGATTCATAGTGAACACCTCCCTCCCTCTCGACTTCTCTCATTTATTAAAATCCCAAACCAAACTCACTGCCAGCAAGTTGATTCTGACTCAGAGCATCTCCCTAGAGCAGAAGAGGACCGTCCCTGTAGGTGTCCACGCAGCCTCATCTTTTACCTTCAGAGTTGGTGGGCTCGATGCCCGGTGCCTAGCCTTGTCTGCCACAGGGCTTCCCTCTTGTTTATTAACCTCCCTACCAAATAATAATAACAACAAACACTTTTCCTGGGGAAGATGTTCATTCATGGAATCCTGAAAAAGAAGTCTCTTCCTTCCTTCTTACCTGCTTTCTGTTCTTATGGCTTTAAGAAACCATTGCTGCTGTGTAACTTGAACCTGTTTTTCCTAGTGGAGTTGTACTAACTAGATAGGAAGATTTTAGAAAAATGTGACACCTTTCACTGGAGAGCTATCATTTCTGAAACATAAGTGGAATTACATCCATATTTAGGTCCATCAAAAGATTCACAACTCTTAAGTATTTAACAGAAAAAGTAACTTAAAGGGGAGTTTCTGCCCCTCCATGTACCCCTTTCTCTTCCACATATAATCTGATGGCAAAGTGTGCCGCAATCACCGAGATATTTAAAGTTGCCAACGCCTGCTTCTGGGTCCGAAATGACTGGCCCCTGAAAAGTTCTCCAAAGACAGTTTCTCCTATGTGAAGGTCTGTTGTTGGGGATCTCATGCAATCACCGGGTGAAGGGAAAGGAGGGGGAAAGTTCACTCCAGCATTTCTCCAAAGATCACTTTATGAAACAGTCCTTACCAATGGCGAATAAAAAACACCTGTGTTATATGTCAACGCCAGATTGGTTCCCAGTCTTCTTAAACGTGCAACAGTGTGTGTGTGTGTGTGTGTGTGTGTGTGTGTGCGCGTGCGTGCACGCGTGTGTCTTGTTAGACTGGCTATGCGTCCTTTAAGCCAGAGTTGGGACAAAGAAGACACGCTGTGGAGCCTGGCTTGCCTCCCAGGTGAAAGGCTCTGGGCCTCGGCTGTTTCTGAAGCCGGGTGGGGAAGCTGCGCCTGTCTGGGGGGCTCAGAGCACACAGGTTTGGTTGGAAACCTAACGTGAGTTGTTAGTCTCATGCTTGGTTTCCTTGATGAACTCCAGATGGACGCGAGCTGGGCTGTGAGGGAAAGTGTCTGGCTCCAGAGAGGGGTGCATGCACAGCAGTGGCTGTAATTGCAGGATTTTTATAGTTTAAAGACGGTGCCAGGCTTTTTTTTCTCCCTCCTTCATGTTATAACTCTACCAGAACAAATCTACTCATGTCTGTGACTGTCTGGTAGGTCTTTAGGCAAACATGTTTCAAATAAGCCCTTTTGCAGATCTGTATGATTTTTTTGTTTTCTTTTCTTTTGTTTTCGATGGAATGGAGACATCCAGGTTGGTTCTCCACCCCCACATGTGGAGACAGACTGGATCTCCGATTGCCAATTGTTCACTAATGGGTGTGTGTTCTCAGCTGTGTACAGCTCTGAATGTGACTGCACTAGGGCCCCCCCCCCCCACACACACACACTTTTTTCTGCATATCTGACCAGTGATTCATGCTTTTCTCCAATCAGCTTTGGTTATCTGGACAGTTCATCTTTATTTTTAAACACAGACGAATGAATTTAGTAAGGGTTAGTTAACCTCATTAGATGAGGAACTTTGAGCCGTGCAGTTTTGTTAGCCTGGCTTTCAGTAGCTGTTCAGCTCTTTCATTTTCATCATGTGCCCCACTTTGAAGGCACATGTCCAATGTACTGACATGTAGGGGCTATACCCAAGCAGATTGGCCCCATCTTGTTTCACCTTTTGAATCTCAAATGCTGAGATGACTAGATTCTAGCTGAGAGTATTAATGTGAGTCGGGTTTTAAAAATTTAAACACCAAGAACTTCCGATGAAAATTGTTAAGTAAAGTGTGAAGTAGATGTCATTGAATGATGGGAAACAAAACAACACAAATCCAGAAATCTCATCACAGGTTCCTTTTCTGGTCAGTTTAACTTTGTTAGGTGGTTGATGTGGTTGAAATTATACGTTAGCAGATAGTGAGTTTTAGGCCATTCACAAAAGCACAGAGTTGATGTTGTTTTCTATCTCTCTCTCTCTCTAAATATTTGGAGACTTTCATCTGCAAACGAGTGTAAAAAGCAAATTCTGTTTTTGTTTGACCATAATAAAGACATCAATGTCTAATTTTATGATAATAAGGAGGTTTCTGTAGAGGCTTTGGTTTCAGGCACCTACCTCATTAGCTACTTTTCATAAGGTATGACTTCATCATATCAAGTTGGGAGTGGGGACATGGAAGGGGGGGTGGGGAAGGTGAAGCAAAACAAGCAGTTCACAAAAGATCTGTTCACCATGTGCCAAAAAACATCTCTTAAAACGTTTGTGGGCTTAAAGCATTTGAATCTGCCAGTCTCCCAAACGAATTTTGTTCCCAGAGTTAGTATTTTTGAGTTTGACAATTTTGTTGCCATTTGGTTTTATGGTCAGGCTGGCCCAATTACTTCTTAGGTTGTCAATAGTGTTGAGAGAGAGATTTCATAGGCCCACTCTGCCTCTCCTGTTTCTAAGCACTGTTGGTGATTTTTGGAAAACTATTTGTAATTTTGTGTTTTCTCCTAGGGACTTAAGCCACAACCGATTGTCTTTCATCAAAGCAAGCTCCATGAGCCACCTCCCCAACCTTCGAGAAATGTGAGTTTAATTTACCTTCTCTTTGCGGTTTGCTTTAAATATATGACCCATCCCACTATTCCGCTGGAAAGGACCTGTGGATTAGAAATCAGATATTTAAACCTTTTGACTTCGGAGGTCCCTTTGAATAGTTGTCAAGTTTTGAGCCTCGATGAATTAGTACAAATTACTTAACTTTTTTCTTCTTCTCCTTTTCTTGGCATTCATAGGAAATTAAACAACAATGAATTGGAGAGCATTCCAAATCTGGGACCAGTCTCGACAAACATTACACTTCTCTCCTTGTAAGTGACTAGTGGGCAGATTCCACATGTTATGTTTGCTTTATCACCCTGGGTTTCAGCCTTGCCCAGGCTGGAGTAGCAGTCTGATAGATGGTAAATGTGACCCTTTTGATACTCCCTTCCATAGAGAATGAAAGAAGCGGTCTTTAAATGTATCTACCTTTTCCCCCAGTCTCTTCCCTGACTCTCTCCCAGTTTCAGGTGTTGTCACAGTAGCATGTTTTATCCTTTGCCATCTTTGCTGAACTGGTCTCTAAGACCCAGAGGAACCTCAGAGAGGTATTGGGTTATAATCTGTCAGATCGGATTTAAATTGGAGCATTGCTCAATGGCTGGCAGGTGCTCTGTGGATTGGATGCGATGTGGCTCTCGGTGGAGAGTGATCAGAGTCATGGTACCAGGGGAAATGGGAGTTGGTAGTAAGCCACTGGAGTGTTCTCGTAAAGGTGGCGCCTGTGCTGAAAATCAGGGTTCAGAACACCAAGCAAGGTATCAGTTTATACAGTTGCAATTACATTTGGGAAGTTACAATTGAATTCAGCATGTCATGTGGCAGGTAGGAGTTTTCAAATAAAATTAAAATTGTGAGAGATTTTTCTGTATTTTCAGTGCAAGGTAGTATGTTTATTCGTGTAATGGAGAGAGGTTTGGGGATGATTTGGGCTTTGGGCATTTAAAGGTAACACTTGAACGGCACAGGATTTAATTTCTGAAACGAAGTGGTTTTAATTTACTACCTTAGTCTTGAGGAACAGAAAAAAAAAAAACACATGAGACTCTGCCATTAAAAATCCTTTCGTCCTTTAAACAGCTTGGGGGGAGGGGGAAATCACTGTGGGTTGCTTCTGGCAAAGGTGTTGGGAGGGTTTAGATTATATAGTAAATTTCAGGAAAACTGTTCAATTAATTAAAATGATCACTACCCAATTGCTTACATCTGGTGATTTATAGCGGTTTGTTTTTACTGAGGGCCTAGGTCAGCCAAGTCACTGGTGCAGCCGCTGTGTCTGCCTTCCTCTGTTTGAATAAGAACTAAGTGACACTTGATACTGATGTGGTTTTTCCAAAGATCAGAAACAGAAAAGGAATGAAAGAAAAAGCAGTTGGTATGTGACAAATAAACACTGGGTTGAAAAATTATTTTTGTGCTAGCATTAATAACCAGTTTTCTTTGTCTTTCACAACGGCTTACACTTTGGGAGTCTAAAGGAAATACCACTTGGGGTTTCGTCCCCACCTCTCAAACTCTTCTTATCCGGCCGGTGGGGCCTTTCTTCCAATCCCAGGGAACACCCTGCTCTTCTCTGTTCTGCTCCGCTCCCTGGATGTATTGGCAGACCCTGTCCGCACATTCAAGAGTTTTCAGGGTCACTGCCTGCAGCCTGGCTGTGAGAGGGCCTGCTGTGGAGCCTCCTAAGCTGGTGTGTGGGGGGTGGGGTACAGTTCAGGGTGGGGGGAGAGAACAAGCTTTCTTTTAGACAGGATGGAGAACTGGAAGCAGTCAGCTGGGGTAGGAAAATCTTAAATTTCTGCTGAACATAAATAGCTTAGTGCTTTTACGCTCTAAAACTGTACTTTCTAATGTGGGAGCTGGAAGGAAATCTGGAAAGTTCGAAGCCTTGGAAATCTGAACTCTTCCCCCATATTGTTTTTGTTTGTGCTTAAGTCTCCCGAATGCCGAGTGAAAACCAGTCTGTGTCAGCCCCTCTACCTTTCCCCTTAATTTGTTGCAGGGCATCCGGCCTGTGATTGCTTTGTGCATCGTATGTAATGATAGACCCGGTTGATTACCTAGATTACATACAATCTGCAGGGACTAATTTATGCAATAGGCCTGCTAATTCCGTAGGGGGACCGGACAGTTGTCTTCCCACCAGGGCAAGCTTTGCACGATTGGCCCCTCGGCCTCTTTCCTCAGCCTGGGCTCTGGTGCCACTGCCATAGCTGGTCCTTTGTTTCAAAAGCCTTTTTAATCTTCTTGGTGCCTTGGGAACAATAGGAACTAAAAAACAGTCCTTCCCTACAGTTCTGAAATGAAGGTGTGTGTGTTGGGGGGGGGGGGGGGGGGGGGGGGGGGGGGGGGGGGGGGGGGGGGGGAAAGGGCGGGTAGGGGTGGGAATGTCCTCAAACCACATAATGTGACTCAGATCGGAAACTTGCTGTAACACCATATCAAAATCCCATATTTTACAAAGGAGTTCTCAGGACTGCTTGGCCTCTGTGTTTCCAAGATTCCCCCCACCCGCCTTTCTTTCTTTTTTTAACTTTCTCTAGAGGAAAGCATTCTATGGGCTCATTTCGCCAGTCAAGGACTTGGAAACCTTTTGTAATAGAAAAGTGCGTGCTGCCTCTGGTGGGTGGCCTCCATAGTGTGACTGCTCTCTTCAGTGGGACACCCCCTCTCCACGTCCGCCCAGCAGCTGGAGGGGGCTGCCATGTGCAGTGGGGACCAGCTCTCTACCACTCTCCTGACCCTACTGTCAGAACTACCTGCTAATATTGGGTCCAGAGACAGCCTCTACTAGGGACCAACTTTGATAATGTCAGAGAACACTGCTTTAAAAAGGCAGAGCCGGGCTGAGCCCCGGTGGTGTAGTGGTTGAGTGCGGGACTGCGGCCCACTGGCTTGGTGGTCAAATCCAGCAGCGGCTCTCCAGGAGCAAGGCTGGGTAGCTCTCACGACCACCAGAGGGCAGTGATGTCAAAAAAAATAAAAGGCAGAGCCTTAGGATGATGAAGGAGCTCTTAGGATGATGAAGGAGCTTTGAGTTCATCTCGAACCTCTGTAGAGATCCTTTCGAAGGTAAAAGACCTCCATAGACAGCTCTCCTTTGAATCCCATACAGATGTTCACTGGCAGCTTAGAAGGCAACAGGTATGCTAGGTTTCTCTATGTGAGGGTGCCCCAATTGTCTTTTCTATCGACTTTTCATGAACCTCTGCAAGCCTCGTCACTTACCTCTGGTAGTAAAACTGTTGAGCCTGCAGCTCAAATGAGTTGCTGTTGCTGGGGGTGGCAGGTCTAGAGATGGAGACCCCGTGGCACAGAGAGTGAGCAGACTCAGCTCTTAGGGAAAAGGCTCTTTGGGGAAAAGGGCTGGAGACCGACTTCTGAAACATCCACTGGTGAAACTTTTGCAGTGCACATGTCTGCACCAACACACATACATTGTGGTGCATTGGAATCAAAGACAACTGGTTTGGTTTTTGTGTTAGTCTGGGTGGACTAGAAAAACAAATTCATAAACATGCATATGTATATAAGGGAAAGGTTTATATACAAGAGGAATGGAACATTGGAAAGCATCCCAACCCAGTCCAGTCCAAGTCCACAAGTTCGATGTTCGCCCATATGTCTGATACCAATGATGCCAGAGCAATCACAGGCCAGTGGGTGCAGAGTCTTGTGTATCAGTGGAGGTAGAAGCATCTCAGCGCTGACAGGGGTCGCCACGTGGCTTCTCTGGTCCCAGAGGTCTGGTTCTACCAGGGCAAACCCATGTGGCTTCTCCAGTTTCCAGGGATCAGAGTCTATCAGCTGCTGACATATGTCTTGTCTGTAGAGCATCTCTGAGGGACTGAGTCTATAATCTCTCACCCCCATGGGCAGATTTCCCAGAATTTTCAGGAGAAAGTCATGTCCAAACAGAGGTCCTATTGGCTATCTCCAGATTGACAGACTAGACTCCACCCCTACACTCCCAGTCCTGAAATTGACGCCGAGGTACATGACTGCCACAGTCTTCTAGATTGGATAATTATGGCCTTCAGTGGTGTCCCGTGAGCTGATCTTGCTCTGAGTGTTTTTGAAACCTCTGATTTCAAACCTGGTTAGGACAGTTTTGGATCTCAGCATTATGTCATGATTGCTGAATAAAGCCAGGTTTTGCCATTGTTAAAGCGTGCTCATTGGGGTTACGAAGCCCTGGTGGCGTGGCGGTTACAATGCTTTGTTGCTTGTCAGTAGGTGGGTGGTTTAAAACCACTAGCCTCTCTCTGAGGAAAAAGATAGGGCAGTGTGTTTCCACAAAGTTTACAGCTGTGGAAACGCTGTGGGACAGTTCTACTCAGTCCCCTTAAGCTGCTGTGAAGTGGAGCCAAATCCATTAGCAATGATTGGGTGTGTAGGTGGGTCTTTAAGCACTGATGGTTTCTATAAGATTGTCCCACATGTAGACATTTATCTGATGACCTAGAGTTGAAAGGTTTTACTAGGTTAGCACGTATCAAAGTGATACCTAGAGTAATTATATGAAATAGTGAATCCCTGGCCGCATCCCTAGAAATTCTAAATCAATGAGCTTGGCCAGGTTCCAGGAATATGTATATTAGCACACCTTTCCTGTAGATTCTGATCTGACAGTGTGTAAATCTGTCCAGAATTATTGAACAGTTCAGCTTCTCATAGTGACTCAAGCCTTTCTCGCTTCTTGTCTCAAGGGAAAAGTTTGCCATCCGAGTCCATCATTTTCTACTAAGGCTTTAGTTTTTCCAAAGATGTCATTGTCACCTTTCCAGAGAAGAGGCTTTGTCTGTGTGGACCACTTTTGCTGGGGGGGGGGGGCCCAAAACATGCTCTACCAATGGAAAACCAGCAGGCAGATTGAAGATGGAGTGGGATGATTAGATTTGCAGTTGGAAAAAGTTGCTTTAACTTCATTGTAGAGAGTGTGCTGTCAGTGCCCAGAAGGTGGGATTTGTGGGGGCAGGTAATTAGAAGACAGCTATCAGCAACTCCTAAAGATGTCATAACATGAAGATGTCACTTATCAAATGCTGCTGCCATCCTGCCAATGGAGCAGTGATTAAAAACCAAGGCCAATTCAGATGGCATGGAATAAGTGTAACTGTACCTTTCGGTAGAGTTTGTGCCTGTCTGTTTCTTAGCTATAAAATTAAAATGAGAACTGTGCCCTACTCATTTGATGCTTGTGAGAGGTAGGAGAGACAATACCCGTAGAGTTTCCCGGTGTACACTGAGTGTTCAATGGGGCATGAGCTCTGTTGGTGGCGAGCATTCATTCAACCAGGCAATCAAAATGCATTCAGGTCCTTCCATGTATCAGAATCTGTTTTGAGTGCTTGGGACACAGCAGAGAACAAAGCAAGCGCCTTCTTAGCATCAAGTGTCCATCCTACTGAGAGGACAGAAAAGAAATAAGGAAACCAACTTTGAAAGGAAAGATAGCGTCAGTTGGAGACAAGTATTGTGAAGAAAAAGAGGGAGGTAAGGATAGGAAGTCGGGAGTGGTTGCCCTTCATGGAAAGGCGCCATGTACCCACTTCTCCACGGATATGTACCAAGTTCTCTGTGTCTTGTTTGGACGCACAGTCAGTGCTCGTGAATGCAGCAGTCAAGGGATACTGGATAGATCCGTTGGACAAGACCACCTTAAGAGTGTTGAAAAGCAAGGGCACTATTTTGAGGACTAAGGTGTGCTCGACCCAAGCCATGGGGTTTTGAACTGGCCCATATGCATGTGGAAGTTGGATATTGAATAAGAAAGACTGAAGAAGAGCTGAAGCTTTTGAAGGGTAGTGCTGCCAAAGAAGATCGAAAGTTCCATGGACTGCCCAAAGAACCACACAATCTGTCTCAGGAGAAGTACAGCCAGAATGTTTCTTTTAGCCAAGGGTGGCAAGACTGGACAGTCCCTGGAAAAGGATATCCTGCTTGGCGACGTGGAGGGGCAGCAGAACAGCAGAAGGCCTTCAACAAGATGAATGGACCTCGTGGTTGCAACAGTGGCCTTAGGCATAAGTCAACTGTGAGGGTGGTGCAGGCCCACTCGGTGTTCGTTCTGGTGCACATAGCGTCATGGGGAGTTGGAACCATCTGGGCTGCACCAAACAAACAAACAAGCAAAAAGCTCCCTGTGTCAGCAAATTCTCTTATCATAGGAGTCTTACTATCGGGCTACTAATGACAGCATTGATGTTTCAAACTCACTGCCTGCTCTACGGGAGAAAGATGAAAGGCTCTGCTCCTGGAAAGATTTACAGCTTCTGAAACCCCATGGGGCAGCTCTTCTCAGGCCCATAGAATCACTCTGAGTCCGAATTGATGTGACAGCAGTGGGTGTGCACGTGTGCACCTGTACACACACACACACACACACACACACACACACACACACACACACCGAGTCAGGCACAGTACTAGACTCAAGTTTCAGAAATGAACAAAACAGAGAAAACCTGTTCCCCTCCTGGGAGGCGAAAATGTAATCAAATAAATTAAAAAAACACAGTCCAAAGAGGACCAGTCATAAGGAAAAGAAGAAAGCAGGGATGAGGGAGAAGGGAAGGGATGGTGTGTAAAAAGAGGTGATTTAAGTGGGGAGTGTTAAGTGGGGAGGTGGGGAGGACTGTTCTGGCAGTTGAATTGGCCTCCTGGGGGGTGGGAGGGAATCCTATGCTTATCTGGGGAGCAGCAGCAGCAAGGAGCACTCCACCTCAGCCCTCTTTAGACCTACCTTGCCTAACTCCTGTAATATATCCAAAGGTTACCTGGGACCTGCTTTGTATTTTCTCTTTTCTGTGCGGGAAGCCGCTGTGGCCAATTGTTACCTTCCCTGCCATCAGCACCTAAGGCACTGTCTGGAACTTGCTGCCACGGAGTTTCTTCCAAGTCATAGTGACCCTCCAGTGGCTTTCTGGGGCTCTAAGTCTTTGCAGGAGCACACAACCTCCCCTTTCATCAGGGGATCAGCTGGGGACTCTGCACAGCCAACCTGGTGATGAGTCCTTTGAGCTTTACCCCACAGTGCTATCAGGGCTCCCACTGGGGCAGAAGCAACTTAGTGCCAGCACATTGATTCAGATTCATAGCGACTCTGTACACGCAGATAGCCCTGGGGTTTCCTGAGATTGTCGATCTGTGTGGCAGCAGAAAGCACCACCTTTCTTCTGCAGATGGGCTGGTGCATTTGAACTGTGGGTTGTGTCGTTGGCAACCCCACACCCAACTGCTTACACCATCAGGGAAGCCCCGCTGCTGACGACACCGACCAATTCATATGTGAATGAAGGGGTATTTATCAGACAGCCAGGTCTATGTGGCAAGACAAATAAATCTTCTATAAAACTTAGTCTGAACAGTGGCAAAAGATTTACAGTGAAACCACAGAATACCTATCCTGTAGTTAATATGTTTTCACTTATTCACAGTTGGTTAAAAATCATAACAGAAGTAATGATAAACATTTAAAAAACACTGTCACACGCACACACCCAGGAGAAGTCATCTAAGTATGACAGGAATCCACGTCACTCTTGTGGCTCCAGAGCACATGCCCTGGAGCACACGTGGGGTGGAAATAAAAGCTCCTGTTCTTCGTGCTTCCCAGGTTGTAATATCGCAGCACAATCAGGGTGACCATGGTGCTCAGAGATATGGACTTTTCATACTCCCTGGAGCCTACATCCGGAGGGTGGGTCAAGTGGTGCGGTGGGTTAAGCATTGCACCTCTAACCAAAAGGTTGGTGGTTCTGACCCACGAGTTGCTGCTTGGGAGAAAGATGAGGTTTTTGTGTTCCTGTAAAGATGTGCAGTCTCAGAAGCCCTGTGGAGCACCTCTGCTTCATCCGATGAAAGTGGACTTGGCAACAGTCTGATTTTGCCTCCTGTAGACACCTGCACGGGGTCCTGCTGACCCAGAATGGGTTCTGTGTCAGGCTGCTGACTCCACGGTCAGGAGTTTGAACCACCAGCCACTCTGCAGGAGAAAGGGGCTTTCTGACCCCGAGAGCCGGGGCTCTCCCCCTTCCTCATGCCGTGACCCTTTCATCCAGCTCCTCATGTGGTGGTGACCCCAACCATAAGATTATTTTCATTGCTGTGTCATCACTGGCATTTCACTGCTGTTATGAATCGTAATATAAATATCTGATCTACTGGATGTATTCCCATTGTTCCAAATTGAGCATAATTAAAGCAGAGTGATGAATCACACAAGCACGATGTAATTATATATTGTGAAATATTTATTTCTAATGACAAATAAATTAAATTTTGTCTTGAAACATGGTGTTGCATGGGTAACAGTCTTCATGCCGGGCACTCGGATGTGGGTGCAGCTGCATGTGGGCGAGCCCACCTAGATACAGGAGAGGTGTCCCGGTTCCTAAGACCGTTGGGAATAGGTGTCTTCCGGTGGTCTTGGGCGACCTCTGTGAGAGAGACAGTAGGTCCTTAAAGGGATCGTGACTCACAGGTTGAGAACTGTTGCCCCCAAATCTTGAAAACCCATAAGAGCTGTTCTACTTTGACCTTTAGGGTTCCAACTCACTAATTTTTTTTTTGTTTGTGTGTGTTTTTAATGTACAAGTGCATTGCTTGCAATTTTCTGAGCTGAAAAAATCCAGATGCAAGACAGACATACAGATGCAAAAACTCCAGAAACTTATCCGTTTCATCACTGCAGAGAAACCAGCTGTTCCAGATGGACTCATGCTTTCTGTGTGGAAGGCCTCACCCTGTACTTGTCAGCATGTCCCTGTTTGGAAATAGGGTCTTTGAAGATGTTTTTAGTCACGCTAATAAGTATGAGGTCATATTTGAATAGAATGGAGCAAAGCCCTACATGACTGGTGCCCTTATCAAAGAGAAGGAAAGACAGAGAGCCTTTGAGTAGAGGAAGGATGCCCAGGTGGCCATGAAGGCAGCTGCAGCTGCAAGCCAAGGAAAGCTGCCAACTGCTCCAGCAACCAAGGGAGAGACAGGGAGCAGTCTCTCTTGCTCCCTCTTTCTCGCGGAACCAATCAGATAATGGGATGGATTTCCTGATGCAGACTCCTAACTCTAGAATTACAAGACAATAACTGTCTGCTCTTAAATATCACCACGTTTTAGGTTATTGCAGAAGTCTACAATCCAGGCTTCCCACTTCTAAGATGGCTCGTGTTATAGCCAGCAGAACGGCAGTCACAATGACCTCACTCAAAGCTGAATCATATAGTTCCCTCTGTATCTGCTCACGCCGTCTTACCAGACTCGTTAGTAGAATGCAGGCTCTTTAGTGGGAACAGCAAAGGATAGGTGTAGAGGAGTCATATTAAATAACTCATGATATTGCTTAGGTATAGACAAACCCATGGAATTAGACCCCGTTGAATTTCAAAAATCCTGAATTTATCTTCCCCAGGACAAACAAGGCACAAAGAAATGGAATTAGTGAAAATAAGCAAAGCAAGCTCGAGTCATATCAAATTAGCTTGCAGACTTCTTTATACAATAAGCTGTCATATTTTTTAGATGTAAAAATGCTTATGTAGGGTTAACATTCAGAAATCATTTACTGCGGACATAGCTCCATGTTAAGACACTCTGTAAGTTGTAAAGAAGTTCTGCCTGTGTAGTGGGTACCCGATGGGCTCTGATCCACCAGGTCAGCAGTTTGAAACCACCAGCATCTCTGTGCGAGAAAGACGGGCCTTTCCATTCCTGTAAATGGTGTCGGAAATCCCCGTGGCAGATCCACCCTCTCCCCTAGGGTTGGGATGAGTCAATATTGACCTGATGGCAGGGAGTCTGCAGGGCAGGTGGGGTGCCAGGGGAGAGCTTGGTACTTAAATGAGCAGACTCAAAGAAAAGCACCCCCATTGCGGTCAAGTCAGTTATGGTCTTCCTAAGACAATGTAGCTCTGCACCCCTGAGATTTTAAGGCTGTGATCTTAGAGAAGCGGCTTGTCTTAGAGAAGACCTCTTACCTCTGTATTTCCTCATAAACTGGTCCCCACCTTGAAAATTTTCGAGATTTTTGATTCTCCAATCAGAATGACTGTCTTTGAAATATGGGATATAACTCCTTTAACCTTCCAGTGATGGCCTATTGCTCTTAAGAGCAACATTCATCTCCCAATCAAGACATAGGAGGGTATACATGATGTGTCCTCTTTTCCAATTGAGCCGTCTCTGGGATCATTCCTCCCTTGACTCTTGGGTTTTTTTCTGCTCGCGGAAGGTGCCAGGCTGCTCCTGCCACCAGTACTTTGCTCACTGTCTAGAACACATGCCCTCCCCCTTCCGTTGCCAAATCAGACTTAAGTTCCCTTACACATATTTGATGTGTAAGTTTCCTTATTATAGTACCTACTTTAGCATAAACATAGTCAGAGGTTTTGAATTGTGCATTTGTTATCTCTTAATGAGTGCCCATCTCATCGACCAAAGTTGAGATCATGTCTGTTTGCATCTTCATTGTAACCCCAGCCTTGGGGCAGTTCTTGACATGTCTGTTGGGTGAGTGATTGAACATACGGCCTAGGCCAGAGCTGCTTACACGTCTTCCACTAGTGACCCCTATTTGCTGAGGACTTTGCAACACAGGCCAGAGCTTCCAGAGGTTCCTCAGACACCAGCATTTGATATGGAATTCCGTGTTGCTCTTTGTGCATTCATAAACTTTTTACTGTGGCCAACTCTTCCTGAACCCCCACCACATTCATTTGCCCACAGTGAAAGAAGCTGTGGCCTAGACCTAATTGTAATATAGTTAGTTATAAGAATTAAGAACTAACTTGGTTAAGTAACCTGTCCATTTCTGCCTCTTCATATATGTATGTGTATAATATTGTTTCTATGAAAAAATAGTCTATTTCTAAAGTACTGCAATTATTAATATTTCACATTGGGCAATTTACCTCACATTCCATATAGCTGCCCTTAGAAACTCTTATAGAACCAGTGTTTTCCTCAAAGCAACACTGTTTCCCCTTTCTTTCCCCATTTTTATTGCTGCTTTAAAGTATCAAGTACAACTCCATTAAGTTGGATGAGGTTTGTTTTGCCAAGGCATATTGGATGATAAAGTCATAGCTAGTCGCTTTTCATAATTGGAGTGGCAAGATTCAGCTTGCATCTCTATCCTGGCCCAGCTATTGTGGATCCTTCTCGTTCTTGCTTTCATTTCTCTGCTGTCTTCCAGAAGACAGAAATCCAGGCTCTGGTCAAGTGTCGGGGCTGTTGGTTGCCTTGTGTTGATTGTGGGCTCAGGCAAGGCAGAATGGTCCCTTCGGGTGGTCTGGGCTATCATCTTTATGGGAACATAATCCCAGGTCTTTTTACCCTCTAAACTGCCACAGCCAAGTGTGTAGCCATTGTGCCACCAGGGCCCCTTGTAGCTGTGTGAGAGCTCAAAACAATGGAACGGGGCTTTAATAGTAGTGTCACTTCTTTGGCTGCAAAGTGCTTACGTGCTACATTCCAAACGAGAACAAAAAGTCATCTCTCAGTGTGAGCACCACACTTCCTTTCTAACATTTACAATCAGCTCCCTGGCTGCCTCCTGCTCTCTCTCTCTCTCTCTCTCTCTCTCTCTCTCTCTCTCTCTCTCTCTCTCTCTCTCTCTCTCTCTCTCTCTCTCTCTCTCTCTCTCTCTCTCTCTCTCTGAAGGCACAAGACAAAATAGCTTCCAAGGGGAGGGTGAAAGAAAGATTAAACATTAAGGTAATAATTCTGCTGTTTGAAGGTACCAGATACCAGAGAGCGTAGGATAAACACACATCTTTAACTTATTGGTTATACTACATGAGGACATTTTTAATACAACAAAGGATATTATGGTGTAAAATCTAAATAACTTTTTTTTTCATAAAACATACTTTTGAATTAAGTTACAGATTACCCCGTAATTCTGATGAGATAGTTGCTGAAGAATAGGCCAAATTCTTCAAAGCTGAATGACTGTTTACAGAATCAGGGAAGGAGTTAATTAATTGTATAAATTCCCTTTTATCTTTTCCTCCTCCTTCATTCTTTTCTTGTCTTCCCTCACTTGCCAACACCCCCCACGTAGGTATCAAAGATAAAATGAAGGGGAATTGGAAGTAAATATTTTTCCAGATTACATAACTATTTATAATCATATTGAGAATCTGCCCACAAACCAAGTGACTTAGAATGAGAAGAGAGTTCTCTTTCTTGAAGCGAAGTTGTCTGACTTCCCCGTGAGCCTTTCCAGAGACAGAGTGCTCACTTGCTAGGAAGAAGCTGCTTCCTTCTTCTCAGTCAAACTCACTGCAGTGGAGTTGATTCCGTCTCACAGCCTCCCTAGAAGGCACGAGTGAAATCGCTCCCCTGGTTCCCCAAAGCCTGACACTTTGTACAGGAGGTGAAAGAAAGCCTCATCTCTCCCCCAGGGAGCAGCTGATGGTTTTGAAATGTTGACGTTGCAGTTGGCAGCCCAGGGCACAACTTCTATGCTGCTCGGGCACTATGCTCCATGATTAGGGGGTTCCAATTACTGGGGAAGGGGGGTTGTTTTTTTTTTTTTTTTAAGTTACCATTGTGTCATTTCAACTCTTGGTGTCCCTCGTGCATCTCAGTTTACAAATGTGCTTCTTTGAGGATTCGGGGGCTTGATTAATTCATCTCTATTTGTGGGGGAAGTGCTGTTCCTTCTCCCACACCCTCATGGTCATTCACTCCCCGCGATTCTGACTCATCATCGGGTCCCTTTGAGCTTCCAAACCTGTGATCCATTCTCCAGCAGAGCTACGGGTGACTTCAAGCTGCTGATGCTGCATTTAGGAGCCCACTCCTTAACCACGGTGCCCCCAGGGCGCCATCCATAGATGGTATCCTGCCCTAAAAAGCATGCAGCCATGCGTGCATGTCTCCGTGACTGCCATCAATAGCATGCGACCACGTATGTCTCCATGACATTTCCAGAAATGAATGTTGCCCTCCATCACCTCTGTTCAATAGTTAGAAAGGTGACTTAGAAAAATCTTTGTATGAGAAGGTGAAAAGCATGGTCAAGAAGGCATTGATTCAGTCAATAGTACTCTGGGAATCAGAACAAAACACAATAGTTGCACCTGTGCATTTGTTCCTTCTTAGACCAAGTTGATCGTTTTATTTCTGTCCATTGTGAGCCATCCCTGGGAACCTTGAACCTTGAAGCCTGTCCCTAAGCCGCATGCTCTCCATTGGAAGTGAAAATGAAATGAAGTCTGCACTGATATCAATAACAACACCCCTATCCCACCCCCCAAAACACACAACAAAACAACGGTGCTCTAGAGTCAATGCTGACTTGGAGGGCCCCCATCAAACCAGCCAGACCTGCCCTCTGCGGTTCCCCACGGTGACTCCTCACGGGAGTCAAAGGTCTCTTCTTTCTCCAGAGGAGCAGCTGATGCTTTTTCAACTGCTGACCTTACAGTGAGGCTTCTTACTGGTATAAAGGCATAAAGTAACTGCCTCTAAGAATCTCCACTCAATCTGAATTAGCATAATCATCACACAGGTCTTGTTGTCTTCCTACTCTGGCAGGTTATTGAAAGAGTAAACAAGGGCTGAGCCCCGGTGGCGTAGTGGTTGTGTGCGGGACTGCGGCCCACTGGGATGGAGGTTCGATTCCAGCTCCACGGAGCAAAGGCTGGGCCTCCTACTCCCACCACCAGAAGGCAGTGATGCCCCCCCCCCAAAAAAAAAAACAAACCCAAAAGAAAGAGTAAACAAAACCAAAGGGATACTCCAGCTCTTGGCTCAGCAATTGAATAAGAAAGCCTTATGAGATTATATAAATATTTTTTGTCCTTTTGTGAATGAAACATGGTACGCTATTCAGACCTGTTAGGCCATGTGTTCTATCCAGAGCCTTTGGAGATGGCGTTAGTCACACTGGTGCATGGTGAAAAAAAGAGTCTATCCCTCAACAGAGAGCTCAGCTGTCTAGTCTAAGAAGTTCCCAGGCACAGCAACAGCCCTCTCAGGATTCCTGAATCCCAAGCTTGTCCTATCTGCACTTGGGTAGCAGAGGGGCCTCACTGTCAGTACTACCACCCCAGGGGGAAAAAGAGAGCTGAGTCTTTTTCATCATTGCAGCCCCCTTTGGAAGCTCAAAGATACAGAAGTGGCTCCCCTCTATAGGTGATGACAAGTGGGGGCAGGGTAGCAGGCAGAGGTGCCGAAGCCTGCCCCCACATGTCTTTTTCTCTTGAACATAATGTGCTTGAGGTAAAAGTTTACACAGCAAATTGGTTTCCCATTTAATTCATATAGAGCGAGTCCTGTGGCATTTGTCACTATTCCCACAATGTGTCAACATTCCCCCCATTTCCACCCTTTCCTCTCCCTTTTCATCCCTCCACCTCCCCTGCCACTCCAGACCTTTTCATCTTGCTTTTGGGCAAATGTTGCCTGTTTGGTCGTGACAAGTTGATTGTTCTAAGCAGCACATTCCTCACGGGTGTGACTGTTTATTTTATAAGCCAATCTATTATCTCTCTGAAAGGTGACCTCTGGGAGTGGCTTCAGTTCCATATTAAAAGGGTGAGTCAGGTGATTGGACTCTCTCAGTCCAGCCAGATCATCTTAAGTGAAACCATTAAGCCGCGTTAGGTCTGCTGATTTCATCGTTTAAGTATGCCTT